>VXAC01002191.1:602504-792312 GCA_013399225.1 Rhipidura dahli
TCCTATCAATTTTTTTTTTTTCCCCCCCCCCCCCCCCCATCTTTCCTTTGCTATCCCTGCTTCATACAGAGGGAACAAGTCCCCCAATCCACCTTGGAGAAAGCCTAATATTCAGGGCATCCTAGAACAAGACATGCTGGTTTTCAAGCATCTCATGCAGGAATACCAGGATGCATATGCAGTGAAGTTTTTATAAGCTGAATAAAACGAACAGCAAATATTAAATAACTCATATGCTAAGTACCTCTTACACCCTTATTAGAAAGGAAACATGTACAAGTAGATGCAAAGTTCATAAAAATATTCTCAGATCACACTATAATCAGGAGAAGAGAAAGATGGCACTATTCACTAATGGTAATAAATTAATCCATTCACCTGTATCACTGTGTTCCACCTAAATTACAAGGCACTCACTGTACACTTTGGTTATCTCAAGCCTGGCTTACAGTCATTAGCTCATCCTCCCTCTGATGGCATTTCAGATCTGAGAACATTCTCCTCAGAGTATCTGGCTGATAAATACCAACTGATTCAGCTGTGGTGGTAAAGGTGAATGTGCCTGTCATAAATATTCACTGGCTCATTTGTGCAAAAGACCACTTTATTTGCACAGATGATGAGAAAAGCCTTTGTGTGAGAAACAACACTGCTCAAATTCTTACCAAGACAGCTTCACAAGTCTACCACAGTGATTCTTCCTCACACAACACTGGCTAACATGACAGCAACTATTAATTGTGGGAATGCCCTGTACACAAGGGAGGTGTGCAGCTTACCCTGCTCGGTGTAAGGGCTTGTGCAAAGTGTTTGTGTTCCTGTGCATGCTGATACCTGTTAACGTCGGTAAGATCCAGGCTGACAAAAACAACAATTTAGCAAGGTGATTCAGTAACAGTCCTTCATTTTACTTTCACAGCAGTGGGATTCCCTCCCATTAATCATCTTTTGTGCAATTTGTTGAACCTCCACATTAAAATCAATTTTAAAAAAAAATCACAGCTTTTTCATATTAACATGTGGGAACTGAGTGGGACAATTTCAGCTGAGCAGTGTGAGCTGGATGATGTAACTTCAGAGACTCTAGCAGTAGTTCAAACACATTAGAAGTAAAATCAAGCCTAAAAGTTTAATTACATACATCATCTCATTTATAATATCAGAATTTCTGCTGTCTAAGAAGTGGAGATATATCTTGGGAGAAACTGAACACCTGTAAATAGTACAAATGACTGGGGTCTTCTTCCTCCTTTGTTGCAACTTTCTGAAATTTTAAACATAAAAAAGAAGACAAAAAATTGTCTCAAATTTTTTAGTATCATGGAACTGAGAAAAATGAAAAAAATACACTTGTATACTTCTTTCCCTTTTGAAGGTGTTTCCATTTTGAATTGAAATATAAGCAGGTGATTGCAATTTTTGTTGTTTGATATGAATTATTTTAGCACTAGTGAAATATCTGCATAATTCCTATTTTAAAGGTTCATTCAAATGTTATTTGCATTAGCTACTTTTGTGTCATTTTATACATCAGTTATAAGAAATTGTCCTTTAAACAAAATCAATACAGATAGTTTTGAGCAGCTGAATCAGTGTTGGGAGAAAGATATCAAAATTTGCAGTTTTCAGATCCTGCAAGACTTCAGTTTTCAGTGTTACTGAAGGCTGAAAAAAGATGCTTTCTTTGAGTTTCTTTTTTCCTTTTTTTTTTTTTTTGACTGGAAAAAAGAGGAAAAAAGCAAAGAATAAAAAAAGATAAGTAAGAATAAATCTAGTACTAATCCTTCAGAGTATGAGCTGTTACTGTAGCTTCTCAAAAAATAGAAAGGAAGTCAGATTGCGATCACCAGCTTCACTTGGGAGGACTGACATGGCAATATATTCTATCCATGTACTTTTAACTGTGTAACCTCCTTTCTATCTCTTCATTCAGTTTCCTTTTGACTACATTTTGCATTAGAGATTTCCAAAAGGCTTCTATGGGTTGTCTTTGAGCGAAACAACCTCTTGCAAAGAAATGAATTTTCCCTGCCTAGTGCCTTCAAATCATGCCAAACTTAAAAAAAAAAATGCTTAAATCCTGTATGACAGAACTTTATATCTCTGTAGATAAAAGTCCTTATTAAATAGAAACCATATATATATATATATATAAATGTCTGTCTGTACGATTGACCAACTCTCCCTGTAAGTCACTGCTACTCCCTGTTGGTTGTCCGTAAGTGTGAGGAGCTGCGCATCCCCTTCCATGGAGGTGGGGTAAAGAACAACAAAGAGAGTGGAAGTGGGGTAAAGAACAAGAAAGAGTGTCCTTGCAATGAACAGTGTCTGTCTGTCTGACAGGCTGAGAAAGCTGGGGCTGTTCACGCTGCAGAAGACAAGCTTGTGTGGAGATCTCATAACAACCTTCCAGTACCTGAAGGGGCCCTGCAGGGAAGCCAGTTCTCTGGACTCTGCCCCGGAACTGTAGCAATAGGAGAAGGGGTGATGAGTTCCAAAGGAAAGAGGGATGATTTAGGTCAGATATTAGGAAGAAGTTTCTTGACTATAAAAGGTGGTGAGGCACTGCCACAGGTTGCCCAGAGCAGCTGTGGATGTTCCATCCATGGAAATGCTCAAGGTCAGTCTGGATGGGGCTCTGGGCAACCTGATCCAGTGGAAGGTGTCCCTGCTCAGGGGAGGGCATTGGAACTAGATGATGTTTAAGGTCTCTGGCAATCCAAGCCATCCCATGCATTATAAACCTCCTTAAGACAAACTGTTCTCTGACTATGCATCGACCTCTTCCTAAAGAACATTTCCAGCTGATTATAAGTTTTTCGTACAGAAACAGGAATATTTTATGAGTGAACTGGTACTGTGAGGAACATAACCTACAAAAGTAAAGCTGATAAACTAAGGTTTAGGAATACTGCTATAAATATTTTCTAGCTCTTTCCTATCTCTCTGCTTCCTCTTTTTCTTGACTGGTTAAAACTCCCAGAGACAAGTTTTCTTTTCAATTTATGATACTACTTGACATTTACGATATTATTATACCTAATTCATGCTTTTTTTTTTCCAAGGGTGATATAATTTCTTCAATTCAACACGTAAAAATTACTTTTCTCAATAGTTTCCTCATTTGATTACTGTTCATTTATTTAGCTGCCAAAATATAAACTTACAAACTCAGTTTTGATGCTTCTGAGAAGATAGAACAAAGTGTTAAGAGTTGAAAAATACTTAGCAAACAGTAGCAGATACCAGTGTAAGCTTCAGGTACTCAAATACTCTTTAAATAAATTACTTTTCTTCTGATGCAGGCTGCATATACAAATGAAATCTTGTACCTACATCTTCAAAACCTTAAAATAGCATCTCATTTATAGAGTTTTATCTCTGCACAGACACTGGGGGAACACCTAAAGCTTTGACTCCAGGTTACTAGCAGAACACAGGTCTGTCAGGTGAAACCTTTAAATGCTTTACTCATCCCCTCTCTAAGGGCTGCAACATGAGGGAGAGACAAACGCTCTCTTATCTATTCACTCATAGTCCCTGCAATACATTTGTCCAAGTGTTATGTGGCTGAAAAGGAGAAGCATATCCACTTTTGCACTAGAGAAATTTTATAGAATAATTCAGAAGCTGAATAATTTTAGGGTTGCCCAAAAATATATACTCAATTTGCAGTGATAATGTCAATCAGCAAATGCAAGTTGTGCCAGAAGTTCTCACCTGACACACTAAAGTTACACAGTTCAAAATTAATGCTCCTTTCCTTATTTGAATGACGTAATAAATACCATTGGAAAAAAAAATCAGTAATAAGCTTGAATTAATTACATGTTTATTGAGGCACAGTGAAGCAAATGAGTATGGGAAGCTGGCAAAGAGACAGATGAGTAATAAACAGTTTTAAGACTGTCTGGAGACAGACTTGAGAATATTATAGTCATCAAGCAGCTGAAAACAGCCTCAGGGTAATTATAAGCATTTGCAATCGATTAAAGAGAGCATGATTCTTTTATGAGTCTTTATTAAACTTGCATTAAAACTTTAAATGACTAGAAAATGTTATGGTTTCAAGCACATCTATGTCAGTGGTCACCATATTTATACCCAGAAAATGTGTGTGCAGGAAAGTGTTCACAGGATCACTTACTCCATGTGGTTTTAAAGGAAATGCTGGGAATGTGGGGCCCATACACAGAGATGGACATCATCCCAGAACATCACCCCTCTTAAAACACAGGAGGCAGACTTTGTGCAAGCAGCTCTGCCTTTCAAGTTCCAGGTATAATCCCTGTTTTACCAGGATCTTTAAAGAACAGCACTCCAGTTCTTCAGCATTACACTCAATTTACTAGAAAACCACTGCCTTTCTGGGGTAGGGATGGGGGTAATGCTCTTTTATCTTCATAGTTTCATAGACCTATTTACTTAGCCAGAACTCCTCAGTAATAGAAATGTCACTGCTCTCTCCTTAAGATTTTATTTTATTCTGTCTCTTGCTCCCAAATCTTCTGACTTGAGCTTGAGACAGCTTCGACTGGCCTTCTACTGGTGCCTCACACCACTGCCTTCATCCTTTCCTTGTGCAGAAATAATCTGAAACTCCTGTATATGATAAAGGAGCAAGAAGGGAGATCCATGACAAAGTTTTTCAAGACAGATGCCCACTAAACTCTTTCTTACTGCTAAGCTCCTCTCTTCTGCTCCAGCCAAGTCTTGACAATTACTTTTTCAACCTTGGTTTCCTATGGGAATGCCTCCTTCAGCCTCACAGAGCAAATCCCCTTCACAGCCTTAATGCTTGCTTTTTTACTCTCCTCTTTACAAAAGCTAAAATTAAATTACCACCTAAGGGAATGGCAAATATCCATTGCCAAATATCTGCAGTATTAGTAGGAAGGTCAAAAAACTGTAAGCAAAGATATCTTAGTTCTGGAATCAGTAAATATTGCATAGATCTCCAGTGGTGGCAGCATATCAAAAACATGCTGGGATGAAATGCACAAGGTTAGGCCAAAAATTTGGAAAGTGAAGTGGGGTTAAGAATTTTTTTCTTTTAATATAAAATACAGAAGAATTTTTAAGTATTACTATGATCATTATAAAAGAATTGTGATTAAGATTAAATTAGTTCTCCAGAAAAAAATCTTATTCCCTAAACCTTTCAAGAGAAAAATTGCAGAATCTTTCTATCTACTTTAGCAGCAACAAAGCATTAAAAATAAATGTTTTCAAACAGCTAGACTTTCTGTCTTTCATGTTAGTAATGCAGAGATAGCTACACTGTAAATTGCACAAAATTCACAGCTATGTTCTTGCACTGATTGACTGGTTTCTTCATAAAGAATTTACTGCTACAGAAAAGTATCTACATTCTTTCCTGAAAAATACAGTAAGCTGTAAACTGCCTGAGAGTAAAACATGAATTGCAAAATCTTGCCCCTTATTGAAATCCCACAGAGGTAAAACCCAACAATACACTGGAATTCCAGCTCAATCAGTCTGCTTATATGGCCTGGGCTCACACATTCTGCTCTCAAATTACTATTTAATTCTGTGAAATGTATCTGCCTTTTTCATGTTGGTTTTGGGGGACTGGCAATTGTCAGGTGCCAGTCTGTGGACGAGGTAGGATTTGCTGTTTCAAACTGCATTTTGCTCAATTTGACCTTGAAACCATAAAGACTAATAACTTGGTAAAGCTTGCTCAAAATATTTACAGATGGCACTGGCTCTTTTTCCAAATCCAAACTCTGTGATTTCCAAAGATCTAAGTTAAACATTTGTAGTGTCCCATACAAAAATGCCTTCCCTGAAAGGATGCTGATGCTCCTAGGGAAGAATTCAGACTTAATGGAGGAGCTTCCCAGTCACTACATCTGCTTGCAAGGAGGAGATGCACAAACACCCTCTGCACAGTGATCCTACAGATTGAGCTGAGCAGTCAAGAATGAAGAGAGTAGGAGCTGATTTGGCTGCTTAAATGAAATAAATTTGGCTTGTACATACTGTGTGGATAGTAATTTTAATAGCAGTTTGAGAAAGGCATCAGTCTACTGCATAATTTCGGTGCATTTCATGCCGCCTACTCTTTATCTCCACAAGAAGATTCTCTTTAATGGCCTTTGAAGAAGTGAAGAATTATTCTTGAATGCTTTTAATATCCTTGTATTAAATTTTCTTAAACAAAATCACATTTCACATCCTGGGCAGGCCTTAACTTGTTTCACCATAAGGAGCACAACACACTGAACACAAGGGGACTGTCTGCACGGAGAGTTTGGCCAAGATCACTCTTGCAGAGCTCAAGGACTGGGGAAAAGACAACTTGTTCTGATTTTCAAAGGTTCCTCTGAATTTATCAACTGAAGATACAATTGCAGCAAATGAAACACAACAATCACCACCTAAGCCTGCTCAAGTTAAAATGTTCTCTTTACTCAGGCCCCCACTCATTAATTGCTACTGTTTGTTAGCCTTATATTTGTTACTGGGAAGGCTCTACCACTGACAAAAGAATATGGTTTTTCTAAAGTCTTTACTTAGCTTTACTAAGCCAACAGTAATTTACAATTATCATGGCATCCTTTGTTTTGTCTTAAAATAGTCAGTCTACCTACAGTTTTACTTGGAAAACAAACATCAGTTGAAAACTCTGATGACAATTATTTAAGAAATGCATTTCAACCTCACTTTTTCATCACCCAGCTGGTTATGACATAATGAAAGAATTGCTTCCTTCAAGGAGTTAACTTTCCTTGTCAGTAAAGAACCTTTAAGTAGATTTAAAGTTTCTAACATTTAGTTATTATTACAGGAGTGTCAAAATAGTAAATCTGAATATATTCATCTACTTATATTCAAAATAAGAATTTGAGATTTTTAAGGAGGATAATGTTAGGCAAATTATTCTCAGGCCTGCAGAAAACATTTCCATTATAAAAAAATGCCTTGCTAATGAAAAGGAATCTATGATAGACTGTAAGATAAAATGCAAAAGCAATTCTATTGATAGGAGTAAGAAATTGTGATTTTGATATATTGGCGCATAAAAATTTGCAGCTTTTTTTGAAGGTGCAAGGCAACTGGTTTAGCACAGTGTGTGTTTGGATAAGACCCCAATTGTACTGAAGGAAAATTTATTTTAAATATGAAAGTCCCATTTCCTTCGACAGAGCAAAATTATTACTGGAAATAATTTCAGTGATAGAACTGAAGTATTTGTTTTTAAATAATTGAATTAAATCACTGTACAAAATAATTTATTGGAAAGGAAAGTACTGGAATTCTGCTGGTTGCTGGAAGCCATCAGTCTATCACTGCTTTTACATTTTCCTTACAAAAAGATGGCAACAACAAAAAAAAAAAAAAAAAAAAAAAAAAAAAAAAAAAAAGAAAAAAAAAAAAAAAAAAAAAAAAAAAAAAACCAAAAAAAAAAAAGAGAAAAAAAAAAAAGAAAAAAAGAAAAATATGAACACATACCAGAATCTATATTCCCATTATTTCTCAAGAGTCATTTACTGCTGTGGAGACATCACTTCGTGCTTTGATACACACCTTGAGAAGGAACAATCACTGCACATGAAAAAATGTCACCAGGGTAAGGAATTGCTGCTTGCACAAGTATCAGTTTTGCAGAGGGCTGTGCACAACATATAAACAATCTCTTCCTAATATGAAATGAATTCTAATGCAGGTGTTGAACTTGCACCTACTTTAATGTTTAATACTAAATGTTCTGTTAAAATGTCTAATATTAACTGCTGAAAGCAGTTATACTGAGCAAAGCTTTTAGCAAGAATTTTATTTTAGGTCTGTATGAGTGGAAAAAATAAATAAGTCTCACACTGAAGCAGAACCTCTCAAGCAAGCTGAGGAATGGGACTGGGATCTTCCAGAGCAAATTGCAACCACCCTTAGCTGCACTGACACTGACCAAAGGGATGGATTATCCCTGGACTTCCACCCCACATCTGCATGCCTAGTCTCGACTTCTTTCTGAAACAGGCACAGAAGCTAATGCCAATATTCCCTTCCTCAGGGTATTCTGGAGTTCTTGGGCCAACTCTCTTTTAAAAAAACCCAAACTAATGCTGGAATCATTTTTTTTTTTTTTAATTGTACAAATATTTCACACCTACAGACCCACCTAAAGAACAGCTTTCTCAAACATCACAGAATCATGGAATGATCAGAGTTAGAAGGGATTTCAGGACATCACACTGTCCAACCTGCTGCTCAAAGCATGGTGAATACTGAATTCAGACTTATCCACTCTGTAATCCCTTAAGAAGTTAATTGCAGCTCTTCTTTTCACATCATTAATTTCTTTGTCCCTCTCTTTGTGCTAGTCCCTATTCCATCAATAGAAAATCCAAGAAGAGGAAATGTGAACTTCTATCATAAGATAAATGTTTTTAGTTTATCAATAAAATAGCAGGAAAAGGGGAGAAAGTGATATAATTTGTTATTATTTATAACAGTCTGGCAAGATTACTCTCTAGGGGCTACTAAGAAAATAATGTTATCATGTGTCTGAGAAAAACTGCTGTCATAGATAAAAAACTGGGTAAAAGCATTATGAACAGGTAAAACACAGAGTCAAACCTAATGATTTCACATGAAACAGGGTAGCAAAGAATTAGAGGCACATTCCAGCATGAGTGAGACATGGGAATGGAGAGACAGTGAACAACTCTCATAGAAATGGAAAAAATGAGAGGCCTCAGGCTAGAGATGGTGATCTGAAAGTTCTGCTCTCTTGTTCATTATTAAAAATGGAGGAGGAAGCCATCAATGAAATCAGCAAAATAAAATTTTATAATGAAACTGTAGGAAGCAAAAGAACATAGACATTGATTTCTGCCCTAGGATGGCTGTTGAAATCAAGGATTTAGCTTGTTACAGCTTAAAAAACCATATCTTTGTACAACTAATAGCTCTACTCAGAGTTGCAGGTTAATTTAAAAATCAGGTTGCATTTAAAATCATTCTATCTGTGGTATTAATTTCAAACTCTACACACACACCCTTCCCCCCCAAAAAACCAACCTACTCTTCCCCCCGCCTCAAAATACCAAGACACACAAATGGTTAGAAATATACTGCACAGTATATAGTAAATGCAGAATATTTTTTTTGCACTTTGTCCTGATGTTTGTGGTGGTGATCACTAACCAGAGTCAGATTACCAATCTGTCTTGGTTAGTATGGCATTAGTTGTAGACTACTGAATTCAGAATGCCAGAGCAGCTGGTGCAGAGATTCAGTATCTGCCACAGGTCACATTTGGGGATGATGTGTCACTGAATGAGCTACTGCTCTGAGACTTATTCCTTGCAGGCAGGCAGGCAGGCATCTGTGCTATTGAAGTCACACCATTATGAAGTTCTTAGCCAGATATCAAGGACAAAATAACACGGTGTCTGAACTATATTCTCAAATTAGGAATTGAAACTTGAATAATTTAAACCCAGTATTTTGAATGTAATTATTCAAAGATGTTAATTATAAAATTTGCTGGAGGCTTTTAAACTCAAAAATACATGCTAAGATACCTCTTAAGTGAAAAATTCATAGCTGTCTTCATAGGTACCTGGCAATTAAATACACAAATTCATAATTTCTGAACAACAGTACTCTTTGCTGTGAGATTTCTGGATTTTTTTGGTTTTGTTTATTTGTTTTGTAGTGGTTTTTGTGTGTGTATGTTCCTTATCCCACGGCTGGTGCTTTTAGGTGCTACTTCAATTATAAAGAAGAATTTTCTTATTCATCATTTTCTATTCTTCTAATTTAAGAATTTATTATGTAGGCAGGGAACAAAAATCAATAACACCTGACCTGAATGAACCAGATATTATGCACAGCAAATCGCTGAAGTGAGCATTTTTCTATAACTTAAAGATTTAACTTTGAAAATAAGTTTTAAAATGCTCATCCAAGCCAGTCATGATTACTTATGAATACTGGATGCATCTGAAAAAAACAAGTCTGGTTGCAAAGCAATTTTCCACAGAGATAAAGATTGTTAAATTTGTTACATAATGCACCCATTTTGAAGAAATCTTTCCAGTTCTCCTGTCAGCTGTAGAAAATATCTGGACCACAACTGGCTGACTCACCAAGCTGGATGGTGCAGTCTTGTGACACCGCCATCTGTGTCACACTTACTCCATATCACACAAAAAACACCAATTCAGTACCTTTCAGGAACACCAAATGAACTCAAACAAGAGGGAATGCTGTCTTGTCCAAGCCCTCGTCCTCAAGTTCTTCATTCTCCAGAACTTCTTTTTGCATGTTTTATATTTATGACTAGCACCTTGTTCTTGCCAAACCCCTGACCTACATTCAACACTGCTTCAGATTCTGGCCAGAAAATACATGCCAACAAACAGAAGGAATTCACCACACAATAAATAAATCTGTAGAATGCAAATCCTATATGTTGCTTCTTGAATTGTCATTTTACATTTCTACTGTCCAAAAAATAAAAGAGTTTGCTAAAAACTTTCATGCTTCATAAACACTGGCAGAATAGAAAAACACGTAGTTTTTCATTTATCAGCTAACTCTAACAAAGACATTATCAAATAAACCTGTAAATGTTGATGGATTTTAGAAGTAGATTTCTCTGAGGTGCTGTGAAATGCTGCCAGAACCATAAATGCTCACAAGCAAAACATAATCTATTGGAAGACTATAAAGCTCTAATGTGACACTTTTCAACAGGATTACGGATTTGACAACAATCACCCTGCTAAATAAATACTCACCGTAGTCATTATCGTAAAAAATAATGAATTTCTGCCAGGCATATTCTGTGACCACTCTCAGGATGACATCATTTAAGTAGACGGGGGGCCGCACGGAGAGCGTGTAGTCGTCGTTGCGGTTGCTCCGGGTGAGCCCGCAGCCGCTCCTCGGTGTTCCTGCCGGGGAGCGCTGGATGAAGAGGTGAGGGATGTGCATGGCATCGGCCAGAGACTGCAGGGAGCCCGCTGACGTGCAGCCGATGGAGCTGACAAGGGCCAGGATGCCTTGGTTCATCAGGTCACAGGCTGTAAGAAAACAAAGAGGTATTGGGAGTGAGAGAGGGTCAGTGGGTCGGTGCACAGGGGCTATTTGCTGTCAAAACACAGACACTGGGAGCTGAAACACAGCAGGACCAGTCAAGGAAATTATGGGTACATTTTTCCTGTTGAGTAATCCAGACATAAAATTCATCAATATCATGAAGCTCAGCTATTCATTTTGAGTTGTCTTGTAGTCTAAGCTGGAAGACAATCCTGTCCACCATATCCAGAAATGAATTCTCCCTTAAAAGTGAGACCCATCACTAGATCTTCTCAAAAACACTAAGAACAGATTTTGGCTATGGAATTGTCATGACCACACAAGGAGATAAGTACTGTTCAAAGCCTAGCACAACAGCTCCATGAAATATGGTATCATTGTGTTATACAGGGAAAGCTCAAGGAAATAACAGCTCAAGCTTCCTTTCAACTTTTGAAGACAATCGAATAGCATTACGTACATTAAATTGTCCAAGGAAATATGCAGGTTTTTTTGAGTTTTCACTTACATATAGTATACATATATCTAACGTAAACTTATCATTTTCTTTAGAAGACAAACAACTCTCCCCCACCAAAAGCTAGTCTTACAAATAGCAAAATATTTTCAAAATTCAGTGAACAGTTTCTATACATTTAACTTCCTCACCTCCTTAAGAAGGCATGACGTTGACTGTGCAAAATACAACACCTTAGAACTAACTAATGGTCCTATTAGTTACAGTAGACATCCTTAAGTACAACAATTATCCATATTAATACAAAAGGTGTTTATCATGAATAATGTTGATGCAATCAATAAATAGCAAAGAAATTAATAATTATGTCTGTAGTTTTGAAAGGTTGCCCTGTGAACCAGATGCAAGGGTTTACACTGTGTTTCTAACAGTCTGGAGAGCTTGAATGAAGAAATAACATGGACTTGTAGTGTAATTCCCCAGAACACACCCAAGGCTAAATTTTGAAATACTCAATTTGCCACTGGCAGAGTTACACAAGTAATTAACCTGCACTGATACATGTAAATGAGTAATGGGGCGGTAAATGTGAATATGTATTTACATATTAATATCTAATATTAAACAGTACAATTACTTATTTTGCAGGACTATTCTGCACACACAACAGGTGCAGGCAAAAACAAGAAACCCACATGTGAGAATATACTTCCCTAAAAATATAAAAACATATTTTAATGCCAGACCTGTTGTCTCATATCATATGGCTCTTACTCACACTGAGTAATATTTTACTTTGCAAACACCTATTGATCTCAGAGGGGATATTTACAGTGGGAGCAATGGAGTTTCACATTCAGGCCCATATAGGGATTGATTTTGAAGCCAAAGGACAGCATCAAAAGTCATGAGTGCAGAGAACCACCTTCTCCTAAAGCCAGACCATTATTCTCATTAAGAGAGAGAGATCTGGAACATGCAAGGGTATTTTCCCAGGGCCTACTGATTTTCCTGTTGAGGTTTTGTCCCTTGTGAACTCTTCTGAATTTCTTCACACAGATAAGAGAAAGAGACAGCATTCCCACAAAGAGCTTCCAAAGTGTTTTGGCTTAGGATAAACTGTTCCCTCTGTTATATGCTGTGAACACAGCTCAGCTTCTGGACTTCAAGTTAAAGGTAACACATTTTCAATAACTGAAAGCATCTTTCTTCAGAAAAGCATCAAATATGATTGGTAATGGGCCAACAAAATCATCAGCATCTCACAAGTTTCTAAAATTTGGAACATTTCAAAACAATCTTAATAGCTATTCATCTTTTATGCTGCTTGTTACAATCCTTTATCATCACTTTCAAGAAAGTTAAAAGGCTTGTCAAGTTAAATTTTTAGGGAGATGCTGAAGATCTTTCTTGATATGTCTTTCCTGTACCAAGAACTGCGATATGGAGGCTGCATATCCCAGTGAGAATGCTACTGCTTGAGACAAAAACTACTTCTTGTTGATATATTTCCAGATATTAATAAAATTGATACAAATACAAATTATGTTAGATTTTGCAAAAGCTATTTTAAATTCAATAAAAATTTAAGATTTTTGACTCTGATGTCACTTGTTCAAATAAAATATGTAGTGTGACCCTCCAGTCTCTCAAATCTGACTTTAAGAAATATAGCCAAGTCAAAATGCATTACAGAAATTACCTGAAATTGTCTAAATTTCCAGGCACACTTTCAGACATGAAAAACCACTCCCTGTAATGCCATGAAGTGGGAGACATGCTTTTTACAAAAACTGTTACTGAAACACGAAGGGGGAGGAAATGGCATGGAACATTCAGCTCCACAGGACCCAATGTTAATACTGGCAAACAAACTGAATAAAGGATTGAAATCTTCTCCCTTGACACTGCATCCCATTTATTACATTAGCCTCAGGACCAAAGTTGCCTGGGTGTCTCTTTATTCCATGGTATGCTTATGAGAATTGTGCATGCTGGACTGGGGCAACATGCACTTAATTACACTCAAATAGACCTTACTCCTGCACACTTAGAGACTATTCAATACACTGAGAGTCAGCTCTGGAGAAGGGACAATATCTCAGAGGCAGCTTTTTCTAGAAAATCAATGCATGAGTTGAGTTCACCTCTGAGTAAAACTGACTGGATTGTTCTTTGAAAAGAAATATAATTTCTGCATTATATACACATACAAAGTAAAGCCTATGCAATGCATCCAAATATCATCTATGATATTCAAGTATTCCTCAGCCAAGGAGATGTTTTGTTGTCTCCATCAGAAGAGTCAATTGCTAAAAAGCACAAGACTAAGGTCTATATGTCTTCTCAAGCCTTTTTTCCCCCTCACTAACAAAAACTCTACCAAAACCCTTTTCCTAGTGTTCCAATCTTTCAACTCTATCTTATCAATTGGCTAAAAGCTATAGTTCAAACTTATTTGAAATCTTCGTTGTATTCCATTCTTGAGCCTGAAATATCCAAGTTTTGTTTTGCCCTGTCTGTATTGAGGAACCCACACACTCACACACACACATATATATATATATATACACACACACACTTAAATGCTATCTTGGCATTCAAAACTCTGTTGCCATTTCATTTACTACAACCTCCTTGGTTGGTTGTATTTCCAAGCTGGTGTTTAGTTTCCTGCCAATATGATCAAGGAATATTAATTGGGCATCAACTAGAGAAATAAAAATGTTGCTGTGTCTGTTAAGTCCTCAGTCATGTCTGTAGAAGTGCCAAACTCAGTGGACCTGAACACAGCTTCATTTCAAATTTAGCAAAGAAGGGGCAGAAGTTCAGTAACTGTGTTTCTAAAATATTGATTCATTCCATAAGTTACATTTAAACATCAGTTGTCCAGATATTAATTCACCCTTACAACCACCACATAGCAGATGTTATCAACAACTTCATCTTCAACCAGCTAAAGGAATAAAACTGGTCACATTATTTTAAGCATTGCATAGAGAGAATATGAAGACTATCAAAAGACTATCAATAAGATGATTTAAAATACTTCTCATATATATATATACACACACATATCGCATATAGGACAAGCTGGCATGCACTCAGCCTTGTGTTTAACTCAGCAGCTTCTCTGGGTTTTATTCAAAATGCAAAACTTCTGAATTTTCAGTGCTGGTGGGCCAATTGCCAGTAACAGAAAAACAATCTTTTAGAGTAAAATCTCTTGATAGTTTGGCAGGCATATAAAGAAAATAAAAAACCTAATTTTGTGGTTAGTATGCTATTTTTTTAAAATAAAGACCACAGCCAATTCAATTTGAAATAAATAATTTACATCTAGGCTATCAGCCTGTACAAGCACTTCCAGCAAAGCAGAATTTAAATGGCTGTGGTAACAAATGTGTCCTTAAAACGAGTTCTCTCTAAAATGGAAACAATGGTAGGTCCTTAAATAACTACTAGTTGCTGTAATTTAGAAAGAAAATTTTAAAAAAACCTATAAATAAGAGCAAGTTAAAAACAGATGTAGGAATAAATAAGAAGCACCAAGAAAAGGGGACTACTGAGAATTAACTATTGCTATGAAAGTGCGAATTTTCTTACTTATTTCTCCCATGTCATTCCTCATAGTAAATCACAATACATCACCCTACTGATGAGCTAAACTGAAAAAAAAGTAGTATAAGATCTCTAGAGATTTCAGTAGCAGTCCAAATTTGCTCCCACTTAAATTGCTGGCTAAACAAAATCAGACCAACTCTTAAAATTATGTTTTTGAAAATGCTGTGCATGGGTAGAGGCCCTTAAAAAAATCAGACATGTAGTCCACAGTCCTTTTAATTTTCTATAATCTAGAAACTACCGGGCTCCTTCAAGAACTGTAATGTTGTTTGATTGTGGTGATGTTGAGTGAACAAAAAACACATCTAAATGCTGATCCCAGAACCACGGCCCCGTGGGTCTGAGTCGCACACCCCAATGTCATTCCCCTGGATGTCCTCTTCCAAGCTGACATCATTCCAATCTCACTGCTCCTGGATGTTTTCCACAAATTATCCACATGGATTAATGCCTCAAAGCTATTTATCTGAATGTGAATCTGGGGAAGAAAACCTCTCTTGACTGATATGTCTGGTTTGGGACGGAGACTACACACAGTTTGTTACGCTGTACATCTGCTCTATGCTTTGAAAGTGCTCCAAGGACTTTATCACCAGGAGGGCTCCATACAGCTGGGCCAAATTTGCTTTCCTTTGGTTTCTCTTGAAGGTGAATACATTCTTTCCACAGACACTTTTTTTTATCTTCTTTCTCTCTTTTGAAGCTTGTACAATTCACCACAAGATGAATCACAGGTTCCCTGAAAGAATACTCAGATTTGTTCCCCATTCCATCCAAATGGCCAGGAACCTACAATCTGGACAGAGGTCAGGGAAAAAAATCTAATCCATAGGAGCCTCAGGTTTCCCCCATACATTAGCAATGAAAAGAGTATTATTGGATTTATTAATGCATTCCAGAAATTCATCATCCCTATTTGTACTAATCCACCTCCAAATCAAAGCTGATACAAGGGCCAAATCACAGGATAAACAGCTGATTTAAGGGCCAAAATACCTGAGCCCCTATAAGTGACTATTAGGCAGCTTCTATGTAACTTTGAAAATACAAGCCATTTTTTCTTGTTCATTTTGAGAATATGCTATTGGCTGCTTCTCAAATCCTTTCTGAGCTTCGTGGCACTGATGAAGACTCAGGGACCATAGCATGCAAATTCTCTGTTGCAAAAGGTAGGGAATAAGGTTAAAATCTGCATTTCTTTCACTGTGATGTTCTGATCCCTCCCCAAATACAATTTTTTTTTGTCTTTGTCACCTTTAAACATTCCCCAAACCACTCATGAATTCACTGCAGAAAGATCATGTAGTCACATGAAAACACCATGAAAACTGACAAGAAGTTTAAACAGATAAACTACAGGTCTGTTTGGTATTCATAATCTCAGATGCAAGAAGTAGAATGAAATGTGATTATGAGATCCATGATCAAGTGAGATTGGCCTCAAATTTCCTATAAATCTTTTTAGTCACTTCTGGATGGCAATTCTGCTCTTGCAAATTATTTTTCCTTCATAACACAGTGGTTCATCCCAGACTTAGAGCTGAATTATTTTGAGAAGAGTGACAGCACATTTTTAATATATCCTGAAAACTCTTCAAAGGAAATAAGGATAAAATGGGGGGGGAGGGGAAATTATTGACTGGATTTTAAAGAATATTCTCTGCAATGCAGATAAGAGAGTCTATCCTGTTCCTTTTTTTTGATAAGGTTATAGAATTCCAATTCACTTACATCTTCTCTGTAAACATTAGTAAAAATTTCCCTCTTGCCACTGCATAATACACAACTCGGACTGCTAACAGTATTTTAAATTCACTTGTAATTAACCTTTAAGGGATTTTAGTTTGTCCTGACTGTAAAACAAACTTGTGTTTGAGCCTTAGCAGCTGTGCTTTCTAAGCCTTGGGATTTCTTTGTTTGGGAAAAATAATCCAAACTTCTGATACCTAAAAACTATTATCAGAAAGTGCACTTGCATCTCTGTTGCACAAAACACCACAACCACTTTTGGAATTTTTAATACTGAAAAGCATTTGAGAGTCTTTTCTGGGTCAGGTATCTTCCTATATACAAGCTTTTCCAATTATGGTAGCATTAAATCCATCACATTAAAATGCAATAATTAATTTGAGCCTTCAAAAAATAAACTAAAAGTTTCCCAAGTTTAGAAGAAAGCAAGATTTATACATAAAAGGTATTTTGATGCTGTTGCTTGCAGGATTCAGTGAGAGGGCTTGAAAGAAGCACAGCTTGCAAAGGCTACCAAAGAGAAAGAAGGCTCCACAAGTTCTCTCTTTGGACGTATGTCCTGATTTTTTTACTTTTTCCTGCACACCAACCTGTAGCTCTTCTGTTCAATTCCACAGAGGCACAAAGAGGATATGTGTCTTGCCAGGTAGAGAAACAGCCATACAAGTTCCTATGTTTTTTAAATCTGGTATCACCTGGCACTCAACAATTGCACCCAGGCTTTGTCTCAGAGAAATGACGGCTGCCAGCCTCTCAAGAAGCCTGAGCTTTAAAAAACACCCCATCATTTAGAACCAGCCCCATCATTTTAAAGAAGTTACACAGCCTCAAATATTCAGCTGAAGAGTGGCTTCAGCTGCCATGTCTGTTAGGATGCAAACATGGATATGGTCCCCAAAATGGACAGGGTGCTTTTCAGGGTGCCTATGGCTGAGATGTTAAGTGGCTGCAGTGTTGCTAGATCTGGAAAGAGGAGGCTGTGCCAGGCAGCACTGTTGCAGAAAGGTTTGTATGCATGTGTGGTAAGGGATGAAGAGGGGCAGGGAAAGAAGGAAGTTAAAATCAATTAAAGCCAGGCAGTGACGTTGACTGGAGAAAAGGCTAGATACACATCACAAAATTGACCTCTAGAATCCTGGCATCCCAGCACAGATGTCTGTCTGAAAAGGTAATGTTGCCTATTGGAAAATTAGAAATGTAAGGAAATCCAGGCACAGATTCCAAGAATGACTCTAAAATATTCTCCTTTATTTGTGCTGAACTCCCACTGACATAAGCCAAATCTTATCCACTGCCAGCATCCTTGCTCAAAGTGTTGCATGAACAATTTCCATCCATCCATTCAGCAAAATGAAAACTTTTCATTTCAAGTGCAATCATCGGTAGATTCCACTTGATTACCTAATTTATGAAGGACATATTACCTCAGTATGCCATGACAACTTCCTCATCCCTTACTTTGTTCCTTCACTCTTGCACTGTTTCTGAGTATTTTATTTCTTTACCCAGCACTGTTCAAGTAGTTATTAAGCAGCACATACTGTCTGATACCCTTTTAATATCTAGCTTGCCTGCTGCAGAGCAGACAATTGCTGCATAGCAGCAATTATATGGAAACAAAAAGGCTGAGTCTTAAAGCAGCTTAATATAAAATTAAATAAAATTTTATCAAAAGATAATATCCTGATAAAATCACAAGGATTTACTCTCATTCTATGTTCTCTGGAAGTCTGCATAGAAGGGCTGGGGGTAAAAAATCCTCAACAACAAAACCTGTTAAAACCTTGAGCATTAGCATTTCTTGTTTTATGAACCTGCTCAAAATAAGCTAGGGTAATTTTCTTGTTAAGAGGATAAAACACTGAACTTGATGACATTTGACAAAAATTATACTTTCCTTGTCCCCTTTAAATCACACTGTCTTGCAATTTTCTCTTTCATCCTTTCTGTCTCAATTCTAACTTTCTTTCCTGTCTGATTTTTCTTGCCTTGAGCATCACAGAGCATCAGCTTTCATCCTCCCATTGCCTGTTCTCCCTCTCTCCTTAGAATCCATTCCAGCCAGGCAAAAGAATTGCTTTTCCTTTTCATGTCACCTCCTCCATCTCTTTAAAAATTTTTTTCCCCATCTACTTCACCCCATTGCCTCCAATACCCAGGAACAAGATCTAGATGACTTGACACTGGAGTGAGAATCTGAAGGATTCGTATCCTGGGGCCAACTCTGCCACCGCTTTGTTGCATAACTAATTTGAGATTAGCAATCTGATTTCCCTTATGCTTTGGTGATTATGGTACTCTGACACCTCTGTAAAACACTTCTTCATGTTCTAAATAAAAGAAATTACCCTGGTGTTCCCCCCCACCCCTTTTCTCAGGATTAGAAGGCCTATTTCTGAGCATAACTCACACTGCCAGAAGTTCCTTTACATCTCCTCTCTTTTCTGAACGATCGTGTTTCCCATGCTCCCCTCCTCTTGCCCAAACTATTAATATGGAGACAACAGGCTCTGCTGGAGAGATACAGTGGGAAGCACAATACCACAGCCCAGTCCAGGGCAGACAAAAGAACACACAGCTGGTAGCACTAGTTTAATTGGAAGCCCTACAATGGGAAGAGCTGTCTGTGCTGCCCTGGATGAGCTTGGCATCCTTCCAAGCGCAGATATAACTGAACAACGCTGTTCAAAAATAAGACCATCCCCCAAAACGAAAAGAAATCTGTGAACAGTAATCTGGGAGAGCTTTCTTTTCTACAGTTCAAGCAGCAAATATTCAGGGAATGTTCTGCTATGGGGACAGCTAAGCAACTTTTTCAGTCTTTTAATGTGGCATTGTAGACAGATTATTTTCATAAACCAAAAAAGGCACACACTGATTGCTTAAAACCCATCCCAGACAATAAAAATAAAATGAAACAAACCAAACCAACCAAACAAATGAGGGGAAAAAAATAAAAAAAAGGAAAAAAAAAAAAAAGAACCAATTCTTCCAGCTGAGTGAATCAAACGGAGCAATTTAAGAGCAAACAATACCAAGGCCAGATCTTGCATTTGCCACAAAAAAAGGGAAACAGACATCAAATAAAGATGAGAATAAACAGAAAGCAAGGGAGGTGGTACATCAGGTGCAGAAAATACATGGCTGTGAAAAATTTGAGAAGTCTGTAGGAGTTCAGAACATCAGTTCCATTAGCAACTTAGCCACTCAAGAAAATCTCAGATGAGTCAAAACAACTATCACCATTACTACTTGCTAAGAATAGACATTGTGCTTGTTTCACTGACTGACACACAGAATAACAAGCAGGATAAGAATAAAAAAATCAACTACATTTAACTTTTTTTTTTATTTGTACCTCTGAAAGTGCTTTGCAAAGATGCACAGCATCTTCACCTCTGTTTCTCAGAATAAAAGATGCCAGATGTGCCAAGAGGAGTTTCTTGCCCAAGGTGAAAAAGCAAGGTAACAAAATTGTTTTCCATGCCAAGCTCAAACATGCACAAAGGCTTGAAAATAAGGTTCTTCATTGCAGCTTTTCATTGTTTGTTTTGTGCATAAGTGTGCCAGTGAAAGTGTTTTGTGTTCTGAGCCCAATGTAACAATAGTTTAGGAAAAGAAAAAACTTTGAAGGAAGGCAAGGCAGCCTACAACAACAGGATGAAGTGACAAAGACTTCTAGATCTGCAGTGCCCCCAAAGCAAGACCACTGTTGATTATGAGAAAATAGAGACACAAGCATGTAGGTAATGGAAAGTGAATGTGGGAAAGGAAAGCAGAGCTGTAGGTGAGACACAAACTATTGATGCATAACACAGAATGCCTACAGACATGAAGAATGAATTATAAGCAGAAGTATTGGATAAAGGAGTAAACATTTCACAAGGAATGTTACAGATGCAGTGTTCAACAGAAGGGAAACTGTAAGATACTGAGGTCAGGAGAGACAGGGCAGAACCATTCATGGAAAATTCAACTTCTGGGAGATGAACATGTCATCATGGCTTTTGGAAAAAGACATGTATACTTGCATCAGAGGACTCCAGCATCTCTGCTCACATTACTTACAAACACTCTCTCTCCTCGTGGTTTCATACCTGACGTGCAGTGTGATTGGTTGTAACAAACCCAGAACAGACACAGATTCACCAACAACCACGTGAGACCTTGAAACCCAGAACAACACCTGACAAAGACCTGAGGGTGCCATGCTGACAAAGTGAAAACAAGAATTCAGAAATGTTAAAACAGTACTAGTGAAAAGCATGGAGAGAGCAAAAAAGGGAAGACAGTGTTTTGCAAGTAACAACAATACAGGAATAAAACAAGGCAGGCAATCACAGCTTTGAGGTAGCAGGGAAGGATGTTAAATGTTGGTAAGTGATGAGACAGTGAAATTGACAGTTGGGAAGTAATAAATCCATTAAGATATCATCAGGGAGGAGGAAGATGCAGGTTGCTGCAATGTGGGAGTAATGGAAGAGAGCAGAAGATGCAGCAAGGAGGACAGTGGCAGTGCTACTGCACTGTATCTGCTGAAGTGCAAATAGTCAATGCATTGACAAATGTGTCAGCTAAAAGGGCGCTGGGGAAAAATCAACTTGGTGCATGTTACAGACAAAGCAGCAGCTGGGCTTGGCAGCAGCTCCAGCATGCAAAGAGAAGGAGAGAGAAGACAAAATGTGCCTAAGTCTGAGAGTCTATTTTTGCTTTCTTACTCCAGGAATAATAATGATGCAGTGTTCCTTTAGTGCCAGTTGCAACCTTTTACTGAGATTGCTTTAACTGTAATGGCTGCAAGAGATGCCAGGAAAAGCAGGTAATGCAGCTTTTCTCTTCCCTTGACTTTTTTCAATGTCACAGGAAAAGAAATTTGCATAACTCCAAAATGGAATATATACATTGTCAAGAAGGAGCATCTGAGTAATACTAAACACTTAACCTTAATTGAAAGCAGCAGTTGTTCTAAACCATGCACACTATGGTAAAACAGGATTGAAAGGAAATTTAAAACCCATCTCTGACATCAGAGAGACATGTTCAACAAAAACATGTCCAATGAACTATTAGAAATCAATTGACAAAAATCCTATTTGGAATCAGAGGCAAAGATTTCCTTTGCCTTTAAAGTAGTGTTTTAAAATTGTGACAAATACAAAACCATGTAGGGAGTGAAAAAAAAGTGGTCTCAGCTTCCAAAGCTGGACCAGAAAACAGTCACATGCAGGATGACCATGTGGAGTGAAGCAGTAGAACTGCTGAGTCTGCCCACTTGCTTTTCCATGAAATGGAAATTACAGTTTTCTTCCTAGATTTCTTAAAATCTTTTAACTGCTATTGTATCAAAGCATCAGCACTCACTGTGTTGTTTCAGATCCCAGCAAGTCTACTGACTTCACTGAAGACCACTCCGGTGGTGCAGCACTTCATCTATTTACTAACATGATTTTTTTCTCCAGCTCTTTCATGCTGCCACAACAACTCCTCAACACAAGAGTATTGACTCCACTACAGGATTCTGTCTTCTTTACTCATTTTGCATCAGTATCACCTCTCAAGTAGTAACCGAGGTGGTCTGTCACTAGTGGATATGAAAGAGAGGGGAACCAGGGTTACTTTGTGTATCAAGAGTTCCTAGCTGTGGACTGCAAATAGTGCCATGCCCTTTGACTTGCTTTTTCCATGCATTTAGCTCGCAGCAATGCCCTGAAACTGGCAATAAATGAGTGTACCACATAGCACTTTCTGATCTGCAGTACTACAGATATCATTCGTAGGAAAGCAGAGGCAAAAACAACGAACTGACATAAAAAGCAGTCTTTTCATTCAAGCTTGTCCAGTACTTTACGAAAACAAGGACACATGGTTATTTCCATTTTTATAATGGACCAAAGAAATATAAAAAAACAGCTCATCTGTACAACTGGAGTTACAAAAAACTGCTATTCTGCCAAGTAAAATGCTGGCCCATACACAAGGAAGTGGCACTCCAAATGCATCTTACTGTTTGAATCCTGTGTGTGCAATCAAAAAAATGCTGAAGTTTCAGAAAGGTTTCCTCAGGACTGAGTAAAGCAGGATTTCCTTAAGTCACATAAGCACTGCCAAGGAGGTTGCAGCAATGCCTGTGTGGTCTTCGTGCCATTGGTCTGGTCTGATCAAAGCCCAGGCACTGCCTACCTTTCCCACTGCCTCTCATTAGTGTGTTGCAGGAGGTGTTCCACAGGAAAAAAAAAGAAGATCAGTTTTCAGAAATTTAATTACAGATGACTGGCTGTCAAGACTAAATAATTTCAAAATTCATTTTAACACATGAGTCTGCATAATTCTAATACATTATTCCTTTGTCTGTAAGTCCCTTTCTGCAGAACTTGGATAAAATAGGAGGCTTAAGCTTAGCAAATAGCCCTGATCTCATTTCACTAGTTTTGAAAGGTGTGAAGTTTCCTGACTTTTCCAAGAGTTATGCCTGATTTTCACTTATGAATTAGTGAGAAGAGAGCCACACATATTTTTCCATTCCTCAAGTTTTATAGAATTATCTTCCTTTGTGAGAAGGGGAATTTCATACTGCTATATTCTAATGCACTCTTAGTTAGCCATTATTTTTCTTTCATTCTCCCCTCCTTGATGCTTTGGGTAACAGCTTATTTGTTAATTGCAATGTAGTGAATACACTGGAGATTTTTTTAAAAATGATTGCATTTTCTTTTTTGGTCTGCCAGCAGCACCCATGCACACAAATATGTACATATACACAGAAAATATGACATGACTGTCTCCAACTTTGCATGCACAGCAATATTCTGCGACAAGATGCAAGAGCCAAATGCAAAACCAAGAGAAAAACACGTGCTTCTACTTGAAGAACATAGTCTCCATCATTTCTGAAAGTTGCCTGCACTTCTAAGTCTTGAGGACATCCACCCACAGAAAAAGTCAAAAGTCAGTGCTTTGTAAAACTTCAAGTAACACAGGCTAATATTCAGCATTAGTCCAAGGGATGACCAAAAATCCTGTGACTTTATCCCCACAACAGAAAATTAAAGCCTTTTTTAGTCTTAAGTTGACATTTGAATTAATGTAGCTTTCATGCCTTGTTATTTTGCATGAAGGCAGATGAGCCATTTCAAATACTATGGAATAAGGTGATTGGCATACATATGAGGGTTCTCAAATTACCACACTTCCCAAAGTAAGCAACAAAAGGTGAGACAGAACAGGAAGGGGAAAAAGGAAATTCTCTTATTCTCAGTATCACTATGATTTCTAGTGCCAAAACTAATCAATGTCAAAATCCAGGGATGTCAAATAAAGAATGGCAAAGAGTAAGCCTTGTTATTTCATTCATCTCCAAGGCTTTCAAACACCAGCAACTAGTGGAGTGTTTAAAACATGAAAAAAACCCAAGAAACCCTAACAAACCCTAACCAACAAAATGAAAACAAAGACACCCCTATTCTCAAAGGTCACCTATATGAAAAATAAGGACAGCCCTGGAAATGCAGTAAAAAGTCCTGTTTAGAGTGATTTTTTTAAAAGTTTCTTCCAGTGAGAATCACTTCCTCCCATCAGCTCATATTTTTTCCACTGCTTTTTGCCAATTGGCACTTAGAGCATCCAAGGATCTGAGGTTTTGGTGGCAAGCTAAAATCGTGATTACAATTCCTTTAAATGCATTGGGAATGCCTCCCAGGACTGGCATCATCAAAAAGCCTTATCCCAACTCCTTCTTGAAAGGTCTTGCTTCCCCAAGAATTCATTTTTCTTCAAAGGAGGGGCAGGTATAGATTCCTTGAATAGATTTGTATGACATGCTTCAGCCTCCTACCCATGGGCACCCACAGTCCCCTGTGGAACAAGGTTTCAGGCACAGTTTCACTGTGGAACTCATGTCTTTACCTCACTCTTGATGTTTCCCATAAAGACAATTACCTGCATCTATATTCCCGTGCTTGTGCCATTATTTGGAGTCAAGTCTTCTACATCACCTTCCATAGGAGAGCCTGGCTGATCAGTTCCTTTTTATTTCCAGGTGCAGATTCCTGGGAAGGTCTCCAAGTCTACCACCACAAGCAAGATTTGCAGATTTCATTGGAGAACAACAATGAATCATACTATAAAAGCTCTTTGAGGTGGGAGGAACTTTCAGGGGGCTGCAGACCTCAAGCCATCCTCTTCTGTCACCTTTTCTAGTACCTAATCCAGCTGTTTCTCAAAAACAACAACAAAAAAGGGCTTTACAGACACCAGTGACTTCTGAGGAACAACCCCCAGCCTAACATGTGCCCCTGTTTTGCAATAACACTTCGACTAACCTGTCAGAAAACCTATGTTTCTGTCAGCTAAAGGACAGCTTTCTTCACATGCAAAGTTGGGTTTTTTTTTTCCCTACCTGGGAGTATAACAGAAATAGAAACTGCTCTAGCTGCAGAATATGTAAACTGCCCAGTGCCTTGGGTTACTGCCTTTTTGCTGTTAATAGGAGCTGGCACAGGCTCGTGGATTCGCACTTGCATATCCTGCTGCAGAGTTAGGAACTGCTGCTTTTTGTAAAGTGTCTTCTCCTTTCACAAAGGAAGGCTACAGCACATAATGCTGTTTCAGTGGACTGATAGCATTGTTTCATTTTTAATAGATACCCCTGCAAAGGGAATTGTTGCCAGTACTGTTGTTATGAAAAATAGATTAGACAAAAAAATACATTTTATAGAACACTGATCACAGGGAGAATGATAAAATTAGTAGGGCAACTGTTGTAAAATATAGGCTACAACCACTTTCCCTCAGCTAAAGTAAAGAGGATTAGCAATTCTGCAAATCAGAAACTTGACTATTTCAAGTGAGGGGATTTTTAAACAATGTGTCCCAATGATGTTAGGTAAGCCTGGGCAAACTGGACCAGGGAAAATTTCACATGAAGACAGACAGCATGGCCCTGAGGAAGCAGACAGCTGTGAACAAGGAGTAACTGCTGGCTGGCAAATATCACTTTTTGTCTGACTTTGCCACTAGTAACAGAAGGCCATGTTCTTTACACATTCATTTTAAACACCAGCCAAGGGGCACTCCAGCTTTCTGGATTTTATTGTTTTCATCATTCTACTTCAAAATACAGTTCCACTTGGTTTTCCAAGGTGGTGTACAGAAATGGATCCCTGCGAGATACAATAACAATTATGGCAATTTAAACAAACGAAGGACTAACTCTTACAAATTGAACTAACTTAGCATATACCCACAAGAGCCTTAACAAAAGGGAACAAAATAGGGAACAAAAACCCAACCAGTCCGATACAGGCGCACTGTGGTCGGATATTTACTTAGAATTCCACGATTTGCTCTGTAATATAATAGTAAAGGAAGGATTTAGACTTTGTAACTGTTGTATTATTAATTTAACCAATTCACATCAATCAATACAGATATGTTTAAGGCCATGAAACAGAATGTGGAATGGACAGTAAAGACTTGATTTCATCTTTTTGGGAAGTGCCTCACTATAACTGGAGTTGTTCCAGACAGGATAGGTAAAACCCTAAGGACAGACAGGCTGCTGCAGGATTTTAACTACTGTTTTACAGAGTATTTCAAAAGGCTTAAGGCAGGACTTCTACATAACTCTTACCAGTAGTTGTCTCTGCAGGCAAAGGTCACTAGCTTTTCATCCAGAGGGCTGCTGATGCCTTCAAATTCCTGAATTAAATTGGTTCACCCCTATCTGGACCTATAAACTCTTCTCATCAGCACAGTGGTAGAGCAAATGGGTAACGTGCTGTGCCTTTATGTGATAAGCCCTTGCAACAAAAGCAGATACTTGATGAGGGCCTGCAGTACCAGGAAAATTTTTTCCTTAATTATTAAAACAATTGTTGTGGCACCGTTTATTTGGAGAGAGTTACCACTTGAAATCCCTACACACATAATCAGCACACAGCAATTAAAGCCATCGTTCAGGATGTGGAGGATTTAAACCCATTTTATTTCTTTACTTAACAACACCACCTCATGCGACCCCAGCCCAGGGATTCTCTCACTACTCGGAGAGGATTATTCCAGGTACTGAAGCCCCAGCCTGCCTCTCTGACCATTTCACTTTGCTGTTCAAACACATAATGGAACAAGGGCTGTAACCCATGGGTCCAGCAGCCTGCTCTTCTCCCATCAGACACTTTGTCCTTATGATTATGAGAGATATAAGTTGAAAACCTCTGAGGCAGAAAAGAACTTGTGCCTGCTATACCCTCACTGCATGCACAAATCACTCAGCTACCATGTAAAAAAGGAAAATGTCCTGCCTTAGAAATTCTGCAGATCTAGACTCACACCCCTGTTTCCGCTTCTTACAAAAACTTCAGACAAACCATTTTGGTTTGGACACAGGAGATACCTCTTGTCTCCTGGAATAATTTTTTCTTATTTCATTTTTTTAATATCTTCTTTTCAACAAAGCATGAAGTCTAATTGCACACAGGCATGAAATTCCCCATTATCCAGGCAGACTTTAGTAGAGAGCTGAGATCTATGGAACACATAACCAGCAAGCATCTTAAAGGAAAGGAAGAACAATTGTGTCCCTGAAATCTATGCCCAAAACCCAACTGATAGAAAATCTTCAAATCCAGCAATACAGAGATTTATGTGGTGATACTTTACATAGATTTTGAAAGACAAATGTGCATTATTTGATTTATCTAGTTTAGGGTAGGTGACAATATAAAATGAAAACAAGCATACAACAAGATCTGATGCTTAAGCAATACTTGGCCATTTTCTTGATTTCCAGAGAGAGTACGCTGATGAGGAATTGTCAAAGAGGAGGGCTCACTTTGTGTTATACAAATTAAAATCAACCAACCAAACAAAACCCCCAAAATTCAGCTCAATTAAAAACCTGCCAGGCAAACAGGAAATGCAAACAAGACAGTAAAATGTCTAAACATAAAGAAAAAACCCAAACAAAACCCAAAGAACGCCCCACCCAAAAAACTATAACAGCTAAAATAACAAAAACAAAAGCCCTACACCACCCCCTAAACAAACAACTACAATATTTTAGGGATTACATCTCAAAATAAAACCCTTCAAAGCTTTTCTTCCCACATCAAATAGCTTCTTACAGAAACTAGGGACACTTCATGCCGTACTAATTAAAAAAAAAAAAGTGAAAAACCCCATTTTATGTAGTTACAGGAGTCTATTCCATAATTCCTCTAAATCTGCTGTGTTTCTATTCTTTGCTGAACTGAAATTTCTTGGCTTTTGTATTTTATGAGACAGACATGCTTTTAAGGGACCACAAATGAGTACACACAGCTTTATTCACAAGACAGGGATAACAGATATTGAACTTAGAGTTGCATGTGAGACAATTCACCTCACCTCCTTTTTTGAGATTTTAGTAATCTCTGTTGCTTTGCATCGGAACAACACCAATACAACTAAAAGAACTGCTGTCAAAAACATTAAAAACACAAAAAACCCCTTCAAATATTGTCCATATTTACTAAAAGAGTGCAGGGGAAAAAAGAAAAAAGCTAAAAGGATCAGTAAGTATTTATTTTTGTAGACTGAAAATGCTGCAATAATGAAACACTGAGCCAGGGTCATCCTGCAATAAGTTAGAAATAAGATTCATGGCACTCATCTGAGATGAGGGGAAACAAAAATGTCCCTGAAAATATAAACAGAAAACCAAATATTTTACATCCTTTCAACACTTTAGCCTGACAGGCTACTTTGGGGCAAAAAGAATCCATTGTGGGCCCGCATAAACATTTTTAAATAAGCTCTGCTGGAGCACCCACAATAGCTCCATTTTCACATATAACGTAGAACCAGTGTGATTTCCATTAGCAATAATTAATTTCTTCTAAGGAGATAAACTGGGGCAAATTCAAAGCTGCTGTAAGCAAACAGAACTCCGTGTTGCTATGGAATTGTTCAGTAAAAACCACTACTGCTTTCATTTGCCCTCCTTTTCCTTGGTACCATTTTCCTGGGGGAAAGCTGCCTTATCCAATTACACTAACTAGAAAGATAAGAGAACTAGTAAACCTACCTGATAGTACTGTTCTGTATCAGTTGGGATATACTGCTCAGTACTTTGAGGTTAAGTAAAGCACTGTGTAACATCAGGAGAATCATATTAGATTGCTGGAGGTAAAACTGCTTCTAATCCTAACAGAGAGGCTCCATCACTCCTGGTTATCCCTCAGGAAGCAGGGGATAATAACATCAAGGTTGCTTTCCTCCTTAGTTACTACACTCAGGCTGTTTCAGGTTGCTGAGTCATTGAATAAGATCTAACCCTTCAGATCATCCTTCAAATGTCACATTCAATTAAAACTTCCTTGTCGCCTTACTTCTTTGTCATCCTTCTTTCATCAAAAGCAAGCCTAGACATTGAATGTCAGAACAGCACCTTTTCCTGCTTCCAAAACAAACCCCAGCACAAGGAATATTTATGCTTCTAAGTGGTTTGGGCATGTCCCTAGTCTAAATGCACTTAGGAAAAAAATACATAAAAATAGTCAGAAAATTCATCTTGATTTTTATTCTTTTTTATAATGATTCCTTAAATGACTGTGACGTACTGCCACACTTACTGCTTCATAACATCTCTATCTTATAAAGGCAGTGTTTGTTAAAAGCCCACACATGTAAACAACTTCAGCAGGTTGAGAGAAGCAGAGATAAGAAAAAAAGTGGAGCAGGGAATAAAATTTGATTTTTTTTTTTCCCCACTCCCTTTGGCATTTGTAGAGAGGCTTTAGAGGAATCAATATTCTCAGATTTATAAGGAAAGCAAGCAGGGGGCCCCAGATTTCATGGCCTTTACAGAAGCAGACTTCCAGTTAGCTCCACTAAGGAAATGTCAGATCATGATGACAGCCCACATCAGCAGCTACCCGAGAGCCATCACGTTGACTAAATAGCCCGGATAGGGGAACTGTGTGAACCATCAGCTGGAAAGTGCTAAGAAGCTGTCAGAAAAACAACCCCAAACCCAAAACACATACACAAGACACTGTGTTGTTTTAGCCAGGAGTGAACAGAGAAATAGGTCTCCTAGTTATAAATTATTTTTGGTACCACAGAGCGGTGACGTGCCAATGCGATCTCTCTAGATAATATTCCCCTGCAGAGCAAGAAGAGGCAGTGACTACTACTGCTCACCCATTGGCTATGAGGTGGCTGGCCATGATGTGCCAAATCTGACTTCAGGAGCAAAATCTTCTCTGGAGGAAGGTGACTGATGTTTGACCACAAGCACTATGCCTTATCACAGAGAAAGCAAAGAGAAGAAATATTGCATCCCTTAAAAAAAAAAAAAAAATCAAAAACCTGCATTGATTTTTAGCTTAAAAGGAAGAGGGGAAAAAACCAAACTGAGAAAGAAATTAATGTAAATGCTTATTAGTTACAAATGCTCTATTAGATCAACTGGCAATCCCCTCAAAAATAGCAACTTGTGAGAATGGTTGTTGGCCTCAGTGCAGGCCAATCAATCCATTATAATTTAAGTGCGAGCTGCTCTGGTAGAGCCATTAGTTTCCTACTACATCACATTTGCCAGCTTGGGGCAGGGGGGACTGTTGGAACCGGAGACCTCTAGGACTGGGGCTTGCCAATGACTTACAGAGATCAGAGAGAACCTTGCTCATCACGTGCAGTGATTTGTCAAAACGTCCCACTTTTACAGCACATGAGAAATGTTCACTTCTCAGAACAAGTGATTTCCTGGGAGTAGGGGCATCTAGATCATATATTCTCATAACATTTAGGCTATAAGGAACAAAATTTTAAAAAATGTTGCCAAGCCAAGACTTACCAACTCTCATCAAAATGCAGTTCTCAAACAGCACACCACACCCACCAAGATGTGACAAAATGTAATAGATTCCTTGCCAGAATGACAGAAAAATATTTTCCTTTTCTAAACAGATTTTGGGGGTGGGGGAGGGGAGTCCAGAGGAATATAATCAAGTAAACATATATATTATCCAAGAACTTCACAAAAGTCAAAGTGTGGAAGGAATCATCCCCATGCTCAGAAGAAGATGGCAGTGTATCCTGCATTCATTACCAGCCAGCCTATGGCTTGCCAACTACCTGAACTTTTTCCAAATGCTTTAGCTAGCTCAAATTTGACTGCAGTCCATTTTGGCCACAAATTTAAAAATATGTCCTTCCGTTCATGTATATTGCAATCATTTTGTAAGTGCTAGAGCCAGGCATTACAATTACAACATGCATTACTCAAGCATTTATGTGCTCTATTTGGTTATTTTTATCACATTCATGCACGCAAGCTTACATCTCAAATAACTCAGACCACATCAATTTAAATTCATTTAAATCACAGAAAACCTCTATGTTCGCTTCACAAACTAGCACACTAAGAGATTCCTTATCCAGGAATGGGAAACACTTAGTGAAATGCCTTATTTTTAAGGCAATCTGTGTTTTTTCTTTAGCTCAACTGGCAGACATGGAATCACAGAATGGGTCAGGCTGGACAGGATCACAGTGTGTCATCTGGTCCAAACTCCCTGCTCAAGCAGGGTCATCCTGCACACAGCACATGGCACAGGATTGCATCCAGACGGTTCTCGAATATGTCCAGGGATGGAGAATCCACAGCCTCTCTGGGCAATCTGTTCCACTGCTCAGTCACTATTTACCACAGCTCAGCAGCAGTAAACATTCATGTTCATCATGTGCATTGTAACAAATCTCACTTAAACAGAATTCTGACATTTTCTACTAGAAATGCTCAGCTCACCACAGATCTCTTCCACACCAGTAATGAGTTTCAGCAGTGAAAAATGATACTCTCAACAGATTTTTCTCACTCATTTTCTCAATACCTATTTTCCTCAGTGTTTCCTGCTGAGTACCCTTTTAAAGTTTAAATCATTTTTTGACATAATAGACAGGCAAGTGTCTCAATAAAAAAAAAAAAAAAAGAAATCTTGTCATCAAAACCCCAAATACTACTGGAGGAGGAAAAGAGACCATCAATAGGTGGTACATCTACAACAAATCAAGTTATCTTAGCTAAAAGGCTTGGATAGCTAGTTGTTGAAGACAGAGGCTGATTCAATCCATAAACCATTTTTAACAGGAAGTGTTTCTAGAACTGAACCATCCTCCTGCCTTTCAACACTTGTATACATAGATGAGACCCCCTCTCAGTCATCTCTTCTTGAGGGTGAACAGGCCCAGCTCCCTCAGCCTTTCCTTGTGAGAGAGATGCTCCAGTCCCCTGATCATCTTTGTTATCTTCTCCTGGAGCTGCTCCAGGGGCTCCATGAACCAGAACTTACAAACACCTGTTAACCATGATCCCTTCATCAAACAGCCACAAATTCACCCCCATGAACCTCTCTATAGCCAGCTCTTCCTTTGAACAGGTAGTGTTTACCAAATGCAGAGCAGGCTAGAAATACAGAAAAGACTGTAAGCAGTATCCACAGTCAAGTGTCTCTCAACTTGGGGCAAAGTATGGGTACAAAGTCCCAAATTTTCCTTCTTCTGTGTGGATACTCACAGGCTGCCTCTCTGCAAAACCAACCATTTCTCCACAGGTATTTGATTCAGAAGGAGAACTGTCCCACTTTGCTGGTGTCACTTCAGTTTGATCCATGGCATATGGAGCCACGAAAGTGGCTACAATCTGGAAAGCAGATTTGGCTGGAGAGAGACTTGATAGACAAAAGCAGATAGAAACTGGACAAAGCAGCTGTTTAGAGTCATGTTTCGGGTTTTGGATATGACAAACCATGTAGCATTTCAGCAAAAATGAATATATTAACTAGCTGTATTATTCTATATTGCAATGTTTTGCAGTTGTTTAACTCGGTGTCATTAATGATAGAGAAACATATTGATTGTCATGAAAAATGCAGCACTTAGAAGAAGATGAAGATCCACAGAGAAAACTTAGTTATACTGAAGGCAGTGGCTCTTTCCTTCTTCTATAAATCCTGTTCCTATCAACAGCCTCCCTCCTCTTTTTTGTTTGATTACTCTCAGACTCTCTCTGTAAAGTCCTATTTTATTAGAAGGAATGTAAAAGAAATCATAGTTACCTATTCCAAAGTACATCTGACATGCCAAATTCTGTGTTCTGTTTCAGTGGTATCAGAAATTTGCCTAAGATGCACATCAATTATTAAGGGTGGAAGAGGAGACTGTAATAAATTACCATTGCTTCTGAATTGCAGAATTTTCCCTCTTCACAGGCGGGTAATACATGCAGTATACACTTGTCATATATGTGTTATAGAAGTTTTTGATGATTGATAAAAACAGTGTGATGCACAATAAATCACAGTATGACAGGCATGATCAGAGCAGCCTCATGAAATGTCAAGTCAGGCCTGAAAAGCCCAAGATCATAGAATCAAAGAATCATTTAGGCTGGGAAAGACCTCCAAGATCATCAAGCCCAGGCTTTGACTGATCACCACCTTGTCAAGTAGACCATTGCACCGAGTACCAGTTGTTTCTTGAACACTGCCAGGAATGCTGACTCCTTATGTCTTGACATAAAATTTTACATAATGCTTTTACTTAAATACAGTTTTATATGTAATTCTTTATACTGAAGAATGGTATCCTTCCCTATAATAAAAAAAAATCTATTTTTTCCATTGTATAAAGCTGCAAAATATTAGAAGTTCACAGGGAGTCTAGTAATCCTTCCAATACTCCTTGAAACAGTAATTCACCTATTTAATAAAAATTTCTAAAATTTTGCCATCATTTTCCATCTCTGTTTCTTTTGCTCCTTCTCCTACTTTTTTTAATTAAAGCTTCTAAGGAACACTTACTGAAAGGTTTTTTATCCTCTTATTGCTTTTTTTAATTCTTTACCTCAGTCCTTTTATACTCCTCCTTAATCATGAATGCAAATAAAATTCAAAGTGTAATCAGCGGCTGCCTGAGGAGAGCACTGAGCTCTGTTGCCATGGGAACAGTCAAATCAGTCCTTGACCAGCAGAGGAATCCTACCTTTCTGCTTCATTCCTTGCACCATCCCTCACCCCTTTTGGTTTCCAACCACACTTGCTTCTCTGGAACATGCCAAATCTGACAACAAACATTTTCCTTTGACCTAATGACAAATGATCACCAACACAAAGTTCTTTTATGCACAAAACCAACCACCAGCAGCACTGGTTTGTGCACTGTTCCCCCACACTGTGCATCATCCTAGGGCTCATGGCTCCTTTTCCACCCTAAGTTTATTTGCCAGAGTACATCATCGATTACTTCAACAGCACCCATCACATTTTAGGTGCAGCAAGCAACTAGTGATGCTGCCAAAGTAACAGAGCACTTGATTTTAGTCCCGTTATTAACAGGAGATGAAACTAGACTGATATTCTTGCAATATTATAAGCGAATGTTTTCAGTCTGAGAGAGTCTTCCAACTACAAGACACCTCAGCACCCAAGCCTTCCACACAATGACTATTTCTTACTAAAGAGCTCTCAGGGGTGCTGAAAGTAATTACAAGAAAAGTAATATATCCAAACACCCATGTATTATATTTACTATATAAAATAGATGATTTTGGGGACAACCATTCTAAAATCCTGCACTTCCTGCTGCTCACTTTTGCTGAGGTTCTTGCCATACTTTGACACTTGGTCAGTGTAAATAGGTCCACCCAATGTTTCTAACAGAGGGATAAAAATGTCACTGGATTGTTTCTGAAAATCTCCAGACAGGCCTGATTAAGATGCGCTTTAGATAAACTTCAAATATCTGAAGTGGAAGGATCTGATAATGATGGTCAGTTTTGTCTTATTTCTTCATTCTTCATCACAGCTGGAGCTTTTGCCTAGCATTTGATAAATGTCTGACTCCTCTATTGTTTTTTGGCAAGTGCACTGGGACTCAACGAACTGCAAATATGCTTGAGAGATTCAGCACTAATTAAACTTTTCAATTAATAAATGGGAAAACCTTTTATCTTACAAACTCAGAGAGAAACCTCAGGGGAAAGCTGTTGTCCTGACTCAGGCAGCTGGATATTTACAGCACATACATATATCACCTTAAACACACATATATAGATATATATATATTCAAGAAAGCAAATGAAAACAAAATATTAAACAGAAAAAATAATAATTTCCTTTTGTTAACCTTAATCTAGAAACTACATTAAACAGCCTAAGTCTAGATTTTCCTTTTTTACTTAAGACTTGGTTAATTGCACTTTTACCCCTTGCCACTTAGGCCAAGGCACAACGTGCCTTCATTAAATGCAATAATAAAATATCCTAATTAGGCCACAGTCACCTCCATTCACTCTCATTTTGCCAAATCAGTCTCATCAGAGATGTCCCAACTCAAGTCAGTCTGTTCTAACGAAATGAAAAGTAAATCACACAGGATGCCTCCGCATACCTTTAGCAGAAGGCAAATCTGAAATACACCATGTTCCCCTGCCGAGTGAATTTCACTCTGAGACATTCCCAATTATATCCCTGGAAACAGAGAGAACCACAGAGAGAACCAACTTGCTCCTTCTTCTTCAATTGAGCTCTGACAATTAACTGCACACGAATCCTTTCCTATAATATCTTTATTCCTCTTTCAATCATTTGAAAGCTGAGTACAAAAGAGAGCAAACTTTTGCAAGGAAGACAAAAAGGCAAGTCCTTGAGCAGAACCACGTGCTTTCTATCCCTTCATATAATTAACTGTGGAAGTTAGGAAGGAAGAAAGGAAGGAAGGACCTCCTGTATAAGCAAACCTTGACATTCAGTGTTTTTTAAACATTGGCTACACAAAGCCAATGAAGCACAGCATAGACCTGCGTTCTGGTTATAGGCAGTACTTTTTCTGGCAGCTGTAAATTCAGTTTGTCTTTTGAAACCTCCACCACAGCAAGGCTTCAAAAGTTTATTCTGACTGTTTATCTCATACACTGCAAAGAATACAACAGAGAAACTGTAACTAGAAGGACCCAATCAAAACAGGAGATAAATGAAAGACAAAAAGAAAAGAAAAAGAAAATCAATTTGCAAGGAAATTGCTCTGATAGCCTATTAGAATGACACTTGTTTTGGCATGGTGTCTTCCTGGCTTTATGCCAGACGCTTGCTTTAAATAAAAACATCATGTATTGGTATAAGACTTCACGTAAATATGGGCAACACACTCTAATATAATCTAGTAGATTCATCTAACATTGCAATCTCTTGTGGACAGCCCTTGCCTTGATTAAGCAAGACCTGTAGTAATAAAAAATTGAAGTTAATTAAGGAGAATGACAGTAGAAGACAACTTGGGAAAAAAGAGAGTAAATGGGAATTATATAGAATGTATAACTTCATTCTTAAATTCTCTGATTAGGTATGATCCTCCAATGAAGGAAGCACAGAATATCATTAGTTATAAAGGACACCTTGATGTGGTCAGGTTTCCTGTTTTCTGGCAGAGTGGTGGAGATGGGAAAAAAGGTGAAATAGGTTGAAACCATATTTCATCTTCCAGTTTTTATTTAAAAACAGTAATGCATCATCCTCTCTATACATATCTGTTTTGTTCAGACAGGGTGAAGCTGGAAAGTCCAAACTCTATGAACATTTTCAAAAAAAAACCAATAAATCCACCTATCTCAGGACAACTGGTAATCACAAAATAAATGAGGTCACTCTGCCCTTCTCTTACAGCCTATGATTCTTTTATATCTAGAACATTAGCCATGATAAAACATGATGTCTGTACCTACAATTATGCCAACACTGCCTCTGGAGGGCCTATGAGGTTTTTTTCTCTCTTACTATTTACCATGCTGTGTATTTATAATTCATGTCCTTTAATTGCACTAATATATTTTATCTGAAGGTTGTTATTGTTGCTCTTTATTTTTTTTTACTCCCACTCCTGCTTAACACATTATTTCACACTCAAACCCAGAGGTTCATGTCTCTTTCCTAGGTATCAAATTTTAAATCTGGTTTGCTTGCAGTCAGTTGCAAGCCTCTGTTAGCACCGTACATTTTATGCCCTTGTGAGCAGCACACGTCATGCACACCCAGCTCTTGCCACGTCTTTTACCATCATGGGGCTGTACATTCCCCAAAATCAGCCTTGTGGGAGCATACAGAAGTTACCTATATTTCAAGGAAACTCAATAGAAGCACATCACACAGTGCCTTCTGGAAATCACCTGCAGCTCCATTTGTGTGATTAAAACCAGAGATTTACTCCTTCTCCTTGTACACAGTACCTAGAAACTAAACCCTTTGCAGTGGGGGTTGGAACCCAACCCCATTGGTCTGAGACACGGACAAGCTCTTGGGCTGTTTCTTGGTTTGAGGAAAGGAGATAGAAACACTGCTGGTTTTGTTTGAGGGACTGATTGAGTCTTCCTCAAGAAGACTGACTCACGTGTAATTTAACTACTGAATGCAGCTAAATCTTAAAAAGTAAAGTTCTACGAGTAGAATAATAACCCTTTATTGTCTACTTGCACAAGGCAGATGTGACAGATGCATCCTTCTTTGGTATTTTCTTGTGTTGTGAAAACTTAAAATAAATTTGTGGGGCTGCTTTCAGAACTAATCTGTTTTTAATTTCTAACTGGGCTATGCTATGGCACATTACTCCTAGAAATGTCTCAAAACCATTTAATGTATCTCAAAGTAAGCCACAAATATAACATCAATGATTTTCTTTCTGTACATTGGGATGGCTATGAGGTGAATCAAGAAAAATTATCCCATACTTTACTTGTCTAAAAATTTATTTTAGGGCGACTGTACTGTGCCCTTTGAAGGTAGCTTCAGCTCAGTTAAATCTCACAAGTGGTTTTTTTCCATTTAGTCTTTTTAAAAGAAGCCTCTGGTTTCCCCTGTAAAATCGGAGCAGCAAAATCCTCCATCTTGCACCAGAATGTGAGACAAAATGTGAAGAAAAAACACTATTCAAAATGAAGTTAGAATGTAATAATTACACATTTGCCTGAGTAAGATATCAAGTCACCTCACCATTGCTATATCTCTTCAGTTTTAACTTCTGAAACAGTTTTGCTTTCCCTGTCAGTACCAAAATAAGCCAGTTACTCTTTTAATCTAATAGCCTTCAATTTTTCTCTTGAAATAAAATGTCACCTTAGAAGCAAAGACTAGTTTGATGAAAATTTATTTTGTTCTATTTTTCATTTCTGATCAAGCATGTCTCTGCAATGCCAACATGAAATTATCTTCATTCTCCAGGAGGAATCTGCATTGAATGAATTGTTTTAAAAATAATCTATCTATTGTTCTGACTGTGAAAAGGAGGATGGTACAGTACTCAATTTTGACTGCAAAAGAAAAGTGTCGCAAGGTACTGATATAGTGTACTTAATAAATAATTGGGATATTGCTTCAGATAGCACAAACCTGACTGCAAGGGCAAATTTAAAAACCCCAAGCAAACAAACATGCAAACCAGAAACAAAAACTCACACTCCAAACACTCAACTTCAAACCTGCATTTGGCAACTACTTAACTGACTGATTCAGAAAAAAATTGCACCTTTCATTTCTCTCTTATGGCTCAAAGCTGCTTCTGTATCAGACATCAAATCCTTTTTCTCCCTCCCCAGAATTAAATGGGATGAAAATATATTGCACTTTCTGTGACTACAAGAGCTCATAATCAACACAAGCCATAACAATGTTAGAATGCCTAGTAAAGCAGTATGGGGTTTCATTGCCATTTCTGGGACTTCAGAGCGACAGTAAGTACAGCCAATTGCAATGCAATCAGCTTAAGTAATTCCAGTTTAACAAGTCTAGTTCATTTAAATTAAGATTTTTGAAGTAGCTTTTTAAAGTCGGAGTTGGAATTATTTGATATAAAAGTAGAGTCAGGGAACACATCAATAACATAAGACAAGTTTTGAGCATATAAATGGCTTTTATATACTCCACCATTATTGCTAGCATGTTTCATCTTGGGTTTGGATACCCTCAGAATTGAAAGCTCTAATGTGTGTGGGGGAAACCAAAGCAATTTATTTGTACCTTGTTTAGTGTGCCTATAAAAACTGCTAATATTTTTGCATAGTGGTTGCCCTTCTAGGTTTCTTTTTTATATGCTTCAGCTATTCTCTTTAATAACAAAGTTAGTCTCTTATTCAGGAAGCAGTACCTGAATGTGAAATATTACAGATCAGACTGTTTTTAATGTAGATAAAAACGTGGTACAGTAAAATAAAAAATTACTTTTAGTACCTCCAATAAAAGAAATGTATAACTCAAAACCACTCAGCAGATAAAGCTTCATTACAGCTGGGCTTCCTTTGTTTTAACCGGAAATTAAAACAGTATTTAAGCAATAAAAGTTTCATTACAAGTTAAAGAAGTTAGAAAAGAACAAACACCCTAACGACAAATCAAACACATCCAGTAAACACGCACTCTCTTTCACCATTGGAGATATTTTAATTTTCATCCCATTAGTAAATTTTGTTTTACTTGAAAAATTTGTTGATGCATGTCCATTTCCCAAAAAGCTACAGTCCAGAATACATAACTTCATAACCACATTAATGGTTATTTGCACAGAAAGAAGAAATTTTACATCTCTCCACTTAAGCTGGAAGCATAGAAGCTACCAGGCATATACATAAAGCAAATATTATTTATAACAAATTAAGGCACACCAAAACAATCAAAAGACACAGAAGTGAATGAACTGCCACAGTGCCAGAGCCACTAACCAAATCACAAAGGACAAAAGTAATTGTTTCACACCATGATGTAGAAAGAAATAACTTCTGGTTCAAGGGGTAAGAACTGGACCTGATCATCAGGCACTGACTTCAGTAACGCTTTTTGAACTGTTCAAACTAAATAGGTTTGTATTTTTCTATCCAATATTCCTGAGGCAGCAAAGCTTACAAGTACCTGTTAGGATGCTCTGCTGAATCAGGCCCCTTCAGCACTTAAAAGCACTTAGAGCACTGATCTATAAAATGAAAACAAGCATTTAAAGCTACAAAAACCTAAATGTTACCTGGTATATTAAAGAAACCAAAACCAAAAGAAAAACAAGCAAAAAACCCCAACCAACCAACCCCACACAACAACCACAACGACCAGCCAACCAACCAAACCCCAAAAAAACAAACCCAAACCCCAAAAAACCAAAAATGATGAAAGAAAAATGAAAGGTAAATCCTTCAAATGACTAGAAAGATGATTTTCTTTCAGGCAAACCTGTTAGCTGCTGCTGGGAGTTATGTAAATATTTAACCATAATCAGCATCCGGCCATGGAGTTCATAGCTGTAAACAATGTAGTGATTTACAACCCTTCAAAATAAAAACTTTACATTTCTTTTGTACTGTATCTTGTATGCAAATTTACCTGTGTTTTCTGGTAGAGAATTACATGATGAAGAGTCCAGCACAGAGAAACAGCAGGATGGTTTGGATTTGTTGGTTTTTGGGTTTTTTTCATAAAGAATTGGTATGTTTTAACACTTTGGTCTATTCTGCCTTCAGCAACTGCACAAATACTTACCTGGTGTACAAAAGACTGACATAGTGATTTCCCTTTTACCCACCAGTCTAAGGGCCTCTGAAGTTTATACATTTAACCACTTCTCATGGCTCCCTTCTCATCATTTCCCATGCTGGCTCCTGGCTCAGCTTACCAAGTAGCATCTGGCAGACAAAATGGTCACACTGACACACAGCACCACAGTCAAGGTTGATGAGTGACAGTTTTACCTCTCTCTTGTGACAAGCAATTATCTGGGGAGAGGGGAAAGAGAAAATATTAAGGTAGGTACTAGAGGTTTGTATTTCCCAGTTTGTGAATGAGAGATTTCCAGGTTTTATTTAATAGGTTAAGGCAAAAATGTGTCACTTCTAACTTTAACATTATGAAAATGCTTGGGCTTTAATTCTTCTTCACCCCTTTAGAAACACATCCAATCTCCATGGTTTTGCTCAAATGTCTGAATTACGTACTAGAGGACAGAAGAGAGTTTGTCTTCTCAAGCAACAGAAGACACAGCAAACCTATGTGACAGATTTAACTTCTTCTCTGAGTCAGAAATACCTTCTCTGAGAGATGACATAAGGATTTCTATGGTTTGCCACCCTAGATCTACATCTTACTCAAAGGAAGGACACAGCACACCTTCAAGTAAAAATGGTATTCACACTCATATTCTGTCAGGCAAAACGTAAGCCTGCTTACTCCCAGTAGAACATCTGCAAGGCATTGACAGACAGAGAAGTGCTTGAGGTAAGAATGAATACCTTGGAAATGAGGGGTTGGCTGGATATTTTGTAGAAGACAGCCTAAAAACAGAATGAATTTTCCCTACATACAGCATGGGGAAACCCTTTGGAAACACTGATGCTATTATAAGTACAGTACTTAATGCTTTCCTAGTTTATGTTTGATTTACAGATGAAAATGTTCTGCAGATTTCTCCAGCTGTGCTCCCTTCGCAGATTGTGAGATGCAGCAATCTGTTGGAGAGCAGCTGTTAGTTCATATGTAGTTTTATTTGCATCAATGTAAAATAGCAGCTTGCTACATGAATAAAACATGTTTTCTCTTTGCCCTGTTCTGGTAGAAAGATTTATCTATTTAATTTATTTTTGCATCAAAAAGCTTTAGTTTTAGGGAAGATTTTTTTTTTTTAATGAGAAGTTATTTTCAATTATGTGTTTTAAGATTCTAAAATGTAGTCTTCTTAGAATTGGTGGTATCTCTTTTTGCTCTGAACAGAGATAGCTGTGCGAACAGATTTTAAAATATGTTCAGTGAATACTTTGCTTTAAAAGCCCACCTCCATGACATTCACCACAATGATCAAATGCACAGTAACTTTCAGAATTATATGCAGAAATGTGGCATCTCCAATAGCAAAGGGAACTACATAATGCTGTGGAAGTTTTCAAACTTTTAGTGGCTAATTCTAAATGTCTAGGGAGATATTAATGATGATCCCTTAACCCAATGCCTCAAATGCAAATCAGCATCCAATTTCAGCTGAAACAAGGAACACATAGGAGGCCTGAGAGGCAGGCTCTAAAGTGTTTTAAGCACACTTATGCTGGATTTATGTCTATCACATTTCAGTGGGACTGACCCTGACCCTCCACACTCGGTAATGTCTGTAAACAGAGAAGACCTTGTGCACAAGGCCACTGACCAATGCTGTACCTTCCCTAGGTTTTCAGTCTCTCCCATCAAACTCAGCTGGGAACTAGGGATCAGACAGGAGCCTAAGAGAAACACTCCAAACAGCAGATCCAAAAGACTGTGGGCTATTTCCTGTGCTTTGTCTGAATGCTTTCTAAAAAGCTTTGTTTTGTAGAGAACACCCATCCTACTGTTGCCTTAATTTCTGTCTTATTTCTGTCTTAGGTTTCCTTCTGAGGTCTGTCTTTTTACTGTTTAGGTAGAATCATTTAAGTACACTACTTCACAACTCCTTCCTCAGTCAAGGAAATGTTTTATGTCAAAACTTATAGCTTTTTTTTGTGCTGAGATATTGCAGGGTTTTTTTTTGTTGTTGTTGTTGTTGGTTTTGGTCTTTAACTTTTGTTTGGGGTTGTTTTTACATACCATCCTTTTTGTGCTTAAATGAGTTCACCTAAATATAACTCAAGACCATGCTTCCCCTCACAGCTTCTGTAAGACAAGTGTAGCTGATTTCAGATCATCTATGTTCATTAAAATTTTTAAATTCAAGACCAAATTTGTCATGAAACCTTTTTAAGCATATAGAACACTTCCTCCTTGCATAAATGGTAATTCACAGAAGAGCCTGACTGACACTTGAGGGCAAAATTAATATGTGGCCTTTACTGTACCCACATTTACCTTTCCTCTAAATGTTCAAAGAGGGCAGTAGGGAGGAACCATCCAATATTTTTAATTTCAGGCACAGCTCAAGAAAAACCAGACTCCAAGGAATAAAGATCAGTGTTTGTTTGAAAATGTTTCAGCAAACCTGCAGCCAAACACAAACATCAGCATCTTATGCTTTTCCATATGAAATAAATCACAGGTTTATCTGATTTCATCAGGCATTCCGTAATGTTTCTTTTATTTTTCAAGACCTCCATTCTACCGCTTAGATTGCAATTGCTCTGCCATTCATGAGATTACATCTGCACCAGCTAAAGCCTTACCAGCCTTTACAATAGCTCCCAGATAGTTTCCACAGATACAGGGCACCAACCATTTGTCATTTTTCTACAACAGCTGAACTTTCAGATCAATTACAAAAGGAAGCAGTGATAAAGTAAACAAGATATGTCACTGGTTTGGATTCCAGGAACCAGATTTTGCCACTGTGACAAGCACCATTACTCTTCCCCCAGGGGCATAACCAGGCTATTCATAAAGCAAGACATCATGTACACTGAAAAAGTTAAGGACCTGCCCCTACATAGAATAGAATAATTTAGGTTGGAAAATACTTTTAAAATCATTGAGTCCAGCCATAAACAAATACTGCCATGCATGTGTTTTCATATATTATACATATATGCAGCATATTTTTAATCATATATCATGTATCTCTATTGTGGATGTCAGTCTATTCTCCCAAATTACAAGTGATAGGATAAGAGGAAAGAGCCTCAAGTTGCACCAGAGGAGGTTTAGCTTTGAGATTAGGAAAAATTTCTTCACTGAGTGTGGTGTCAAGCCTTGGATCAGACTGCCCAGGGAAGTGGTTGAGTCACCATTCCTGGAGGCATTAAAAAAATGTGAAAATGTGTCAAAGTGGCACTTGGGGACATGGTTTAGCAGAGGACTTGGCAGTGCTGGGTTAACAGCAGCACTCCATGGCCCTGGAGGTCTTTTCCAACCTAAACAGTTCTATGATTCTCTGTAGCACAGCACACACACTGACCTTCCAGCCACCCAACTCCCACTCTTACGTTTCCTTTCCACTTGCATGCAAACCATGCAACACCAGTGCAGCACCCTGGCTGGGTGTAGAGCCTTCCATCTTCACTTGAGCCTCATCTGTCTCCAACTAGATTCTCAAATGGATTTCAGAAACACATTAGCACACTACTCAGGAAAAAGACACTACATTGCTTGGATATCATTATGGAATACAAATTGGATAAAAGCATTAACTTTCTCCCCACTTCACATTTGGCATAATGAGCAGATTTATCTTCTATTTACATGTGCTTTTCCCCCTCACACAGCAGGCAGCATACCAAGATAAGTATAAAAAAAGCTCCATGTTTTGAACTCATTTTAACTTATTGCCTGAAAAAGTTCCAGGAGCAATGAGTGCCACTGCCTACTGATCATTCTTCTGTTTCTTTAGACACTCCCTGAGGTGATTTAATGGACTTTTCCCTATATAACCTCCACAGAAGTACTGTGAAAATGAATGAAGAGTTGAATAGTTCATCTTGTTTTCAATTAAACAACTGTGTTCTGCTCAAGAATCCCATTCTATTTAAACTCTGTGCCTAATAACTGCTGAGTTCAGCCAACCTAAATTTCAGCTGGCCACCCTTTTAATAGTGTTATGTTTGAAGAGTAAGTCACAAAGGCTCATGTCACAAACACAAATTGATTTGGATACTGCTACTATGGATTTTAGATTCCATTGAAACACCTACAAAAAGGCTTTTCCCATTTAATCACAGTGAACCTTAGGCTACTAGCAAAAAAGTCAGTATATTCAGCTCCCTGCCCCTACAATGTTTCACAAAAGAAATGCACTCTAAAATAAACATACCAGGAACAACATTGAAATTGATAGAATAGCCAATTAAAATTGCTAAGAGTGATGGTAATGAAACATTTCAGTTACCTTAGTCAAATATTGAAGGATAGGGATGAATTAAGGCAATTGGAAGTGGTCAATAAGTCAAGTAACAGGAGGTTAAATATGAGCTCACATACTGAGTAAAAACACTGGAAGGCAGACAGAAAAACTAATACAAGTAAGCCAAGGTTTATGTTACTCAGGGCAAAGATAAGTCAAATGTTTCTACCCAACTCCTCTCTCATTCTCACTGCTGATTCTTGTTGCCATATTTCTCTACCTGCAGCACTCAGCCAGCACGAGCTGTAGGAAGAGATCCATAGCTCACTGAAGCAGATTCAATGACCAAAGCTCCTGTTTTCAGTTTTCACCATTATCCAAGTGATTTCTTAGTGTTATTAAAGACATAGCTGCTAAAAATAACTGAAAATTAGTTTTAAAAACCACCCTTTCCTCAAGAGCCAGGTTAAAAGAATTACCACATTCATTCCTACTCAATTTTTCAAAGAAAATGCATTGATTTTAATTCCTGCCTCCAAATACATCTTCTGTTTTGGATGTTGTGAAGATGTATGAGACATGAATAACAAAACCTGAAATAAGATAGAAGTCAAAGCAACGAAGATCTTGTGGAACCAGTTCACTTCAGACTGACTGATATTTGAGCTGCAAGCCACCAGAAAAGCTCAAGAGCTTTTTGTACCCTCAAGTTCAGATAAGACCAGTGACACCAATTTTCAAATAAGTTTAAATCTAACCATTGATTTCTCATCTGCTCTTACTTTGTTCCTATCTTCTATTATTATCTAGCAGCCAGTTACATTTTGAAGTGAGCTTCTTGCTAAACAGCAATGTGACTCCTTAAACTTTGAAGGGCAGACTTGCCCATTTAAATTTTAAAATATTTAAATTTAAAATACTAATTATTTACTATTATAATCTATATAAACAATAATTTAATTTGGTTATTAATTATTATAATTTTGAAATGTTTAATTTAAAATATTTAAATTTTAAAATTAAAAATATTTCACTACAAATATATTCAAATTACCTTTAAAAATCCCCAAAGCAAAACAAAAACACACACAAATGAAACAAAAATGGAACAAGCCAAACAATCTCCAACCCTCAACATCAGCCATGTTCCAAAATACTCTGAAACAACCCAGCTTGCCAGACCTTTAGTACAGCACTGGAGTAATGGGATTTTCCCCTAACCTTGTCAGACCTCAAAACAGGCCCCCTCTTGAAATCTCTGTATCTTCTATACCTGAACAGCTTCTCTGCCACAGACATCCCATCCATCACATTCCCCAGACCGTGCAGGTGACCAAGGGCGTGATGCACAGTTTGGAAAGGGTGGCGCAAAGATGAGAGAAGTACGAGGAATATATGGTGCTAAAGCAAATATTTGCTGCTTCCTGCATTCAAAAGTAGTATAAAGTTCTTCCATCTTATACACTTCACTGAAATTTAAAAACAAAAAAGCTATTCTGACAGCTTGGTTTGGTAAGACATCTGGCTGTGTCTGTGAGACAGGAGGTAGAGCGGCTGATACTGACAGAAGCAAAGTACAAGTCTCACATAATTGTACAAGTCCTACTTATTGCTATCCTTATAATTATTTAAAAAAAGGAAATACATCAATAGGTATTGAAAGACATCAATAGACTCCCACAAATAATTTTAACAAGAGAGAAAACTGGCCCTATCTTCTACATGACACTGCGCACAGAGAACCAAGGCCACTTGATTTGACTTAGCACTGATGGGGGAGCTGCTGCTGCTTCTCCCTCCCTTCCCTACAGGTTTTAGAAGAACATTTGTAGCTCAGCAAAGCACCCAGTCACAACATCCTTGAGGGGGTGTGTGTATATATGTGAAACAGAGTCCTTCAGTTCTGAACTCAACGCTTAAACCTGTGTCATAAGTCCAGGTTTGCTCCAAAGCTGTCGAGGGATATTTTCTCCTGGTGTAGCCTTTGCCATTTTTCTGCTGCAGCTGAAGTGCAAATATCAATGTCAAAGGGAATATCTCAGCAAGCAAAGAGGAGACAATGCTGGTTTCATTTCTAGTGGCAAGATTCTGCCACTCTGCATCAGAAATAATTGTGTCCTTCACCACTGAAGACCACAAGGCCACACACAAGCTGAGGCACAGCTAGTGGCAGAACTCTGCTTTCAGGGAAGGTCACTGAGAGGTATGCTATTGTACATATAGATATAGAAACTCAGGAAGTCCCCATTTACATTATTTTAAAGGATTTCTTACAACTGTGCTGACAAATAGAGTGGTTTTTGCTTCTTCTTTTAATTAAAAACACTACACAGTTGTAATGCTGCAACACTATAGACAACACAGAGTAAAAATGAGCAGAACCTGCAAACTATCCTATAAATCCATGTTCTCCCGCAAAGTTAATTTAGTAAGGTTCTCACAAATGTTCTTGTTTGATAATTAAATGGAGTATAAAAATAATAATAAAACCTGGCATAATTGCAGTGCTAAAATAATCCTGCACCTGCACAACGAACTGCTTGGTAATCAGCCAGATGTTACATTTTATCTAAATGCCCGTGTTACAACACTCACAATATCCTCGTGTGTCGCCTTCCTTTCCTTTCTCCAGGAGTGAGGAAACCCTCAGAGTCCCTCCTGTGGTTGATCCCCATAGTTTTACATCAGCTTCACAGTTGTGACTGACTTTATACTGAGCCTAATCTCTGCCGACTAGAAATTATGTCCCAAAAAGTGCCGTACATGGCAACAGGAAAGCGAGACAAGCACATGCTTTTCACCATGGAGTGAAAGGTTACACAGGCACTGCTACCCTTGACTCTTTATTACAGCGTGGATGACTTGCACAGCTATAGCACAATCTCCCTCCCCACAAAGGATGTAAAGGCAAGCAGAAGGCATCAACAAGTGGGCCTTCACATTGCAACTAATTAATTAAATAATTAATATGTTTCACATATAATAATATTAACAAGTAATTTAACAAAGTGGGGGAAAAGAAAGGGTAGCATTTGGAACTAATTAGAATCCTCTGTTGGCAAATGTGAGATCTCATTTCACATCATTCCATACAACACACTCTTCCCTTTTTTACTTAATACTACAAAGTCACTGTGCTTTTGTCACACTGTTCATTTGAATAAACATTTCTTTTATGGTTTGTAAATGTGGGTAACAAAATCAAGACAGATAAAAAGGCATTTATCTTCTCAAATGGCCGTTTCATTTTCATATCCAATACAATAATATTCACTCAACATTTTCTTGGAAGACACTTACCTGTGATTCAGATAGCTCCCTGTAATTAAAGTATTACAGATGGTTAGAAGGATGTGTTCATACCCCAGTGAAACCTTCAAAATTTGAGTTATTATGTTTACATCACCCCAACCCTTTGGATAAGATCAAGTTGAGCAACTGTTTAATATCAATATACTCTCTCAGAGAAAAAGCAGGAAACCAGATTTCATGATCTTATAGGATTTTTTTCTCCAGATATTCTAAAGGTTTTGATTCAATAAATCTTTCACCAATGTCAAGTATCTAAACTAAACTATTACGAACATTTGAGAAGAGTCAGTCTTCATTACAATAAAAGCGGCAATCAAAGTTATATAAATAACACTTCAGCAGACTGAAGAGTCAAATCCTCATTTAGTAAAGAAGAGTGTCTCAAAATACTGTCAGACTATATCTATGAGTTTTCCTGGTCCTCAAACTAATAGAAAAATTATATATACTCCCAGAGTTATATTTGTGCTTGTTAACCAAAAAATGGAGCTATTTTCACCACATGAGGCATTATGTATCTTTTTCCTAAACAATCAAGTGAAGCTGCTCTTTGCCTGTTGCTGACTTTAGAATATTTTTACCAAATAGAGTAATGTTTTACTTGCCCAAGCTGGGACTTCACAAGGAAGCTTTGTTTTCAGGAAAGTACCTTGAGCTCCATTTCTAAAAACACAGCTCTCTGGAGATTCTGCTGGTCCTTACTGTGAGTGAAGCAATGAAAAACAATAGTTAACTTTTACCTCTTCATCATTCAAAGAGTCTCACACCTCTGTTGACACTAAAGCATGGACTTGGTATTTTGTGGGACTGCTACAGGTATTTCATTATAAAGCCCGTATAAATTAAACAATCTTCTTTTGCCCCTCAAACTAGGATCCTGACTCTAAGAAATACTGAACATAGCAAACCTTTTTCAGCTAAAGCAGGCAAAACGTTTCCTCTTTCTCTTCTGAGTTCTTCTTATAATTACGCTGAGTTTTAGAATAGCACAGCTTATAAAAGGCAAAGTGCACAATTATTGATAAACTGCCTATTTTTCACTCTGTCATCCCCTTCTGATCTTTTTTGCCTCCCTGATCCTGCTGGCCATGCTGTTACAGACACAAGCCAGGATGCTGTTGGCCTTCTTGGCCACAGTGCTAGCTCATCCCAGTATCTATCCATTCTCCCAGAGAGGTGATGAAAATGAAAATCCTTTTCAGGGTACTGTTGGCCTCTCAACTGAAAATTTTCTAGGCATTCCTATAGTTTAGTTCCTAATTTTCAGCAACTTAATCTGGAGAATAATTTTTTATCTAATATCTATATCTTTGAATGGCATTGAAGAAATTTCATCTCAAAGCTTTGTGGTTTTGTGTGTTGGGATTTTTTAAAATAATTATTTGAAACTTGAGTACATATTTTGAACCAAAAAAAAATTGTCTGTCTCCTTAATAATATTTTTAAAGTACTTGAGTAATATTTGTGATTTAAGTCTTCCTTCAACAAATGTCTGCAGCAGCTAAGCAGATGTAGCAGTGTCCATTTATGTGCAAGAAATGTCATGAATGTCTCCTTCCTATAAAATACTTTAAAAAATATCTCCACCTGAAGCACACAGAACCATCCATGAATAAATATGTTACTCATCCTTTCCATGTGCACACATAGTGTAACAGGCTGTCAGCCTGCAGGATTACATGTTGTCTTTTCAAAATAGATGCAAGTCTCAGTGCACAGAACAAACAGTGCAAACACAAATAGTGTTTTAAAAATTTGATATTTTATCCTTACTGCTTAATGTTTAACAGGCCTTTTTGCTTAATTGTTTAACAGGTCTTGTCTAGCCAGCATTTCCCAAGGTAACACTTTTGTACTTGAATTAAAAAGAAACAGTCCCATAAAAGTTAAGAAATATTCCCTCGTTCTTACTTACGTCTTTCCTAGCTTACAGGCAATGGGAATGTTCTTATTCTATTTAAATGCCAGAAAAAATCTTATCTTGCATCACAGTAAATAATCATTATTAAAAAGTCTGTCTCCACATGCAATCAGAAAGGAGCTTCTCCATCAATTAGTGCCAGATATTTTTTCTTTTGTTTGCTTTATTTTACTTTGAAACAAAAGACCCTGTGTAGAGGAGGGAAACAATCTGAAAACAAAGAACAGCAGGGCCAGACAACATTAGGCAGTACTCTCTTGAGAAGGAGGAAAATAGTTTTGTATTGCATACAATATTAACAAAGCCATTACTGCAATTCTCTCTCACACTGCCCACACTTTATAGAAGACATTGATAATCTGGAAAGATTCAAAATGTAAACTAATAAGAAACGATAAGAAAACTTGGAAAGCTGTTTCTCAGTAAGATAATGAAGGAAGCTCCATGCCCTCGTTTACTTGAACTATTGAGAATAACAAAAATCAGTGTCTGTTTGCTTCCTAACAGCCAGCAGATACAAGCAGAAAATTATTCAGTGAGGCAAGGCTTACAAATAAGGTGAAGCAGCATTTTTAAGTAGACACAAAAAATGTAAAAACTCTTAATTCAAGCCAAAGACAAAACAAATCTAATTTAAAGTACGTGTGGGGAATAATAGTTCTCTATGTAATGTGATTAATGTAAATTCAAGAGGAAACTTGGACCAACTAGTGCAATCGACTTCTTAAAAAAAAGCATCTCATCATTAAATCATTAGTCTTGGCAAATTTCTGACGATCTAAACAATTCTGAATATGCAGGAGATCTCCAGTAAAACACCACCTTCCCCTGAACAACTCAATTTTTTTCCCCAGAAAATAAACTCTCATATATTGCAGCAAATTACAAACACAAATTAGAAAAATGTTCAACTTACTTTTTCAGTTGTTTGGAGTTTTCTACTCCAATGTCTTCAGAAGACATTCATATAACAAAGAATAAAATCAGTGGCTGTTTCACCATCAAGACACACACTGAGGAAAACAACATCATCACCTTTCAAGAGGTCAATATTATCCACCAAGATATTTCTATATTATCACTACATGAAAACAATTCCTGAACTATCTGACCTATAGATTCTTTCCACTGACCTTTTTTTTTTTTTTTCTGCTCAGAGGAACAGCCTGACAACTGTACAGGGAAAAACTTTTTCTCACTAACTCCTCCTCAATACTTTCACAACAAAAATAAACCTGCTTTTAAGATAGCTCTCGTCTCATTAACTCAGAGCCAACAGGAAAAAACCACCTGAACACACAGGAAAGAAACAATTTCACCTTGGACAATTATACTGACTGTTCAGGAGATAATGCACAATGGTCTCCCCCGAAAGCAGCTCTAAAATTATTCGTACCGGTAATGGATGCATCCCATTTATCACCATTTGGACTGAAATGGCATTCCCATGAAGAGCTTTATCACAGCCCAGGGAAGTGCCTCTGAATCCAGTCTGCCTCTGGAATCCTGATAACATTAGCGTAAACTTTCCAGACATGTGAAAAATGGCAACGTGGAAATTACTCCATACAAAAGTCTACCAATCTGTTCTGTCTCTGAGGAAGTAAGGACTATACCAAATACACAGAGGAAAAGGATCGGTACAGTTGATCTCCCAGATATTCTCAAAACTTTTCTGAGAAAAACATTCACAATAAAGAAAAAGTTATCAGCGTAGCATCTGTCAGGGATTACGACAGTTACATTGGTTCAGACCAACAAGACCTCACAGACCAATATCTTGTCTCCAACTGGCCATTAGCAGGTGCTGAGGGAAGACTAAAACAAGGGTAAGCAGTTATCCCACTTAGTACTGGTGGGAATGGGAGTGGACAATTCATCTTTTTTGATTTCTTTCAGGAGAAAAAAAACCCAAGCCTCGTGGAAAGGCATCAAAGTACGTAAATAGTGGAGTTTGGTAATGAGAAACATGAAAAGCTACTCTATGGTTCCAATGGTGCAAGTTATGCATTACTTAAATTATTCCCACATTCGCTCTTGGGTTTTGGCATGTATTTGTTGCCTGCTTAGGTATCACAAACAGAAGCACAGCAGAGCTGCATCAGAAGGAAAGGGCATGTTGGCTGCACCAAAGAAATATTAAGACAGCCTAATTTTAACTCAATTACAGGTCATTAGCATGCTGCCTTGTCTGTCCCTCTTGCCTAGGCTGGGAGATGTCAGAATTGCAGGTTGGGGAGTATCTCACAGTGAAAGTCTCCAGCTTCCAAGTACCCTTCATCTACAGTGCTACAACTGCTACTCTGAGTTGCACAAGTATTTTTGATTAGTTCGTGTGGAAATGCACAGTTCTCAAACACCACCAAGTCAAGCATAAGCTTCATTTGTTTCCCTTTTATTCTTCTAGCAAGCTGACATATATTTTAGCAGATATATATTCTCACTTACATTTATCTTTTCATATACGCCATCCCTCCATACAGAAATGCATATTGGCAATCCTTTCATGTATTTAACAACCTTACCCAAAGTGCAAATACAATTCTTCTACACAGCATCATTTAAAATCAGGAATGAATTACCTATTTAAAAGAATAACTAAAGGAATTACTATGATTTATTGTACAATGTGCACTTCAATATTGCTTAACAATAAACATCTGACTTTCTCCCTAAATAGAGCTACACATCAACGTCTCTAACTACTTTCTCTCTCACAGGACTGCAGCAAACTTTAAAGATCACTATGCTGATATCTTAATATCTGAAGTTGCAGGACCGGAAAAGAAACAGTTTTCAACCTATTTTGGATCACAGAACTCTTTTACATTATAATGATGCAGCTTGGCACAATGTTCCTTTTAGTAAGAGCCTTAAAGGACTAGTTAAGATATTCTTTCTGAATACAGTCTCAAATTCTGGGCTTGACAAAGTCTTTTGGCACAGATCCTATTCCTTCAATCCCTTCTTTAATACAGAGAGAAAAAGAGTTAAAAGTCAAAAAGAGCACAGAGGTACCAGGCTTAAACAAACTAGCTTAGGCACCATTTCAGTCATCTAAACCTTCAGCTCAGCACAGACTATAAAGAAAAAACCCATGTTTAACTAACCTGCAGCGAGTTCTCTTTTTATGCACAATTAGCTCACTGAAAGCTATCATAGGTATGGCTAAAGCATAATAAATAAAAAAAAGTATACTGGGAAGGCCTAAAGGAACATGGGGGGGAAGGGATTTTATGCAGATGTCTTTCCTCAGGAAGCCAACTCAGTTTACTACCAAAGGGAAGCTACAGTGATTTTCCAGCTTATTAGGATGAATGTATCCAGGCTGCTTCCAGCCCTCAGCCAAACCTAAAGCCATCCATCCAGGGCACCAAATCTGATTGCCATTTTTTCCCACTTCTATGGCACATGGTGGAAAGGGTGAGAAGCAAAATGGCTGAGCTAAAAAAAGGACAGAATATTAACACGAACTGTGATCATCCCCACAGATGTCCTTTGCTTCACAACAAAAACGAGCACAAAATACACTCCAAGAAAATCATTAACTTGTATGCTATTGAAGAATTCTATTTTATACTTTAGTCCACCAGATTGCTCATAGTATTCACATAAAAGTAGCAACAAACACACTGATTTATTGTGCAACAATAAATAAAAAAACCCCAAATTGTAGTTTTAAAGTTCACTAATACTTTTTGACTGAAACAACCAAATTCTGTCATTTAATCTTTTGCATCATATTAGCAACTGTATATGTATTGAATAACACTTACTTATTAGTGACAGGAAAATAATGGATACAGGAAAAAATCAACATTCAGATAAAAATATACATAAAATTACTTTAAAAGTCACCTCATGTTTTTCTTTAAGCAGCTCATGTAAGGAAATATCAGAAAACACTAAATATTTTAGCTCACATTACACGATAAATTCTGTTCTTGTTGAATGTTCAGCAAGTTACAGTAGAGCATTACATTACAATGTTTGTAAATAATTTTAGGATGGAAATGTCTTTTCAACTAATTCTAAGACAGTCAGTCCTGTTACTTTTCAAGGTCCAGGAAAAGTTATGAAGTACCTTCCTGAGGACTATACATCCTGAATTAATATCACAGCAATATCACATGACTTTGGTTTGGTTTGTCTGTTTGGTTTTTAAACAGGTCAATTATGAAATTTTTGGTTCCCATAAATGCAGTAAATCCACTGCACACAGCAGACAGCAACTTCTGACTGTGTATAATCCACATCGTGTTTTGTACTGACTGCAGTGCTATATATAAAATTTTCCATAAAAGACTGTAAAAATTGTAGTTAAAAACTACTTAACAACAGCATCTCTATGATAACAAAGCACCTTAAGTTCCCAATAAATACCACTTCACATGGTTTTGGCAAGTATTTTTTGAAGAAAATAACATTCAAAGCTGTTGTTGATGTGTCCAGATTCAGGAATAATTAAGCACATGATCATGGACTTTGATGAAACGAGGGCCATCCTTTGCCTCAGGGAAGTGGCTCCCACAGAGCAAGAGCTGATACAGGCAGCTTTCCGTGTAGAAATTCTGTGTTAGTACAGCTTCTCCTTTCTTCTGATTTATAATTGATGTGCTTGCCCTCTCTTTATTGTCAAGGCAGGAATGCTTGGGGTAATATAATTAGGGTTGGGAGTTCGTAAATATTTTTCTGAGAAATTTGTTGAGAAAAGAGGGTCTACTCAGCAGAGCCTAAAACTTCTATAATTTTATGTCTCTTGCTACAGTTACCTGTTACTTTTCCTGAATGACATGGAAGAGAACAAGTGGAAGATGTCTCATGACAAGTTCTGCAAGTATTATATATTTATGTACCTAGAGAGGAGAAGACTCTGGAAGTCCATTGGAAAAAAATCTCCCTTTACATTTAATGCCTCTTTAAAGTAAGATCGTGTTTCTTATTGGTATGAATTACACCAGCATCTCATGTAAGTCCTGATATTTCAACAAAGGCACTTTTTACTGTCTACATGGTGATGTTTTTCTGATCTATAAACTTCATACAAAATATATGAGACCATAATACATGAATTACAGACCAGACCTCAGACTACAAGATATAGGCTTATAGTCTAAACAAGTTTCTTCCATAGCTAATATATAAACAATTTTGAAGAAGAGGAAATGAACCCAGGAATATCTTAACAGTTTTCTTAAGCAAAACACCCTCTTAGTTGGTAAAATTTTGCTTGCAAAAAACAATCAAAAATACTTCACATGAGAATCAGTCCAGCTTGTGCTCCATTTGAGTCCTGCTTAACTCAGCCATGAAAAATTTCAAACTCATGGAATAATTTATTACAGCATTGTTTGGAAATGCTCTCAAAAACAATATAAAGCTTGGGCGTGCTTTGAGTATACATTTTATTGGATGACAATAGGGTTTAAAAAGTTGCAGTCAATATCCAAATATTGGTATGAGTGACATGAATTCTCAGTGATACCTTTGCAGGTTCTTCCCAATATAATAAAAAACCTTGAAAACTAACCAACAAATCAACTAACCAACAAATATTTGCATAATCCCAGGTAGATAACCAACAGCTCATAATGAGGAACTTTCAATCTAATATTTAATGTGATAGACACAAGACTTTTCTGGTACACACTGATGACACAACTCAGGATATTTTGGGATATAGTTATACCTTAAACATTACTGTATTTACTGATTACATCCTTTTTTAATACTTTAAAATTCTAAAAAACCTAAATCCATCTAAACTAATTCAGTCAATCTTAGGCACATTTTGGTTCATTTAAGTAAAATCAGATGTTTCAGTTTATGTTCATGCCAGTAAAATTCAGATAAACCACCCTGTCTATTTTTCAGTATTGTACACGACATAGAGTGTGTGGGAAAACAGAAACCCAACTCTTAAAGCTATCTAAGTTATAGAAAAGCAAAGGGAGAAAGAGAAAAGATTTATCATCAGAAAATGCTACCAGCAGCAAAAGCAAACACAACACATAAATATTCCCATGTAAACAACATCCTTCCCTGTAGCCAGCCTGCAGAGGATGGCAATGCCATTCATTTTATAGTGCCCTAACACAAGGTTTGAATTGTTTCTTTTCTACAGATATGGCAAACCAGTCTTAGAGACATTTATCGTACTCTGAAACAAGATCTCCTCCCCTGTTAGACATGAACTCCATTTAACACTAAATGGGATTTGGACAAGCCTGAGATATTGGGTGAAAGAGCTGCCCTTGCTGCTGGAACTAAGAAACACCCGAGAAGTTTCCCCGCGACTGCACCTTTGGGAGTTGTGCCACAGCATTACTCAATAAAGTGCTGACTACATGAGAAGCACGACCCTACAAGTTAAGTGTGATTTTCTGTTAAAATAGCTTCCTTAGACTTATTGATTGATTTAACACAGAAACACAACTCTGGTTTTAATTCTCTTTCAACAGCCCCACTTTATGTAGCACAGAAAAACAACCAAACAAAAAAATCAGAAAATTTTAAAAAGCTCCATTGCTTTCTTTATTCAACAGAAAAACAAAAAAAACAATCTCCCAAGCATGACAGTCACCACCACAACACAGACTAACTAAACTGTATAAACATCATAAAAGGAAGAAAGTTTCCCTGAATTGAGACAACAATTATATCAGCTTTACCTATAGAAATTATAGTATGCATAATCTAATTGCTTTTCTTTTTCAAAGGAATTCAAGCCAGTGAAATTTATGTAACTGATTCAATTATTTTATTAAATGAGCTCCTGTATTCATCCATCTTGCACGTAACGAAGAGACATCCGTGACTCCCATTTCCGTTTGCAAAATTAAAGTTCCTGCAGGAATGAGTTGCAGTAGTCACAGTTGTCATTGCCTCTCCAGTCCTCACTGTAGAGGAACTAAAAGCAGAAATCTGCTCACAGGCACAGTCAGCTTTATGCTCAGACAGACTTTGTGAAGGAAGCAGGCACCAGCAGTACACAGAGGAAAAGGAGGCAATGTGTATATTCAAAAGCTGTGCTATCTTTTTTACTGAGAAAATTGAATGTATTTAATTGAAACAGAGTATGAAATTATTCCAAATATTGTTTGGAAAATTAATACTGGCAGGATAAAAGTGATCACATTTACTTAGCCCCATTTGTTGATAATTTTTTTTTCAAAACAGCAGACTGAAACACAATTTAAAAATAAAGTCTTGAAATAAGATCCTTGAAATGCTGAACATGGCAGAGGCACATTAACCATCAGCCTCAGTAGACTAGTCTGCATTTAAAGCTATTCAATTTCATTGGAAAACATAACACGGTTCAGGATTTATTTAAATACATCTCCAAACTGTTTGGACAATTCAACAGATATGTGGGTGTTCTAAATATGCCCTCACTTAGCTACATAATTACACTTCAACTTTGTTATTGCTGTCAAAGGTGTAAGGAAATTTGCAACCAGATATGTTTACCACAGACTTTTCAACACTGTCTGGTTCTTCAAGGTTGGGATCATACGCAGATCTCAGCACAACATTTTTTACAGGGAAAGATGAGAGTAATCAAAATAATAACTTCAGATAGGATCTTGAGAATATATGCTGGGAACAAACCAAAAGTCTAAATGTCAACAGAGCAGGATAAAACATAAAACACTCCTTGTGCCCATCCTACAACTCTGTTTTCATGTAGAGGATTGACAATACTGAGTCTATCTCTCTGGTGCTTATTTCTGGAAGAGTTGCCATCAGAATGAACTACACAACAAAAGATTTATTGTCTTTTTGTAAAAAAATTTGTTTTATTCCCAAAGTCCCTTCTTGTTTTAGATGTCTTTTCACTGGGGATTAACTGGGTTGATATTTTAGCTATACAGAAAGCAGGAGAAAAGGGAGGGTATTTAGTAGAAGAAACAGCCGGTATTGCAGGCTTTGACTGAGTATCCTCTACGAACCCACCTTTTTCCCTGCTTTCTGTACAGCTAAAATTTCTGTTTACATCTTCATTAAGATAAAGTGAGGTTATTGTAGCTCCTCCTACCAAAGCCTTCTCTGTCAACCGTGTTACTATGCATGTTCGAATGAAATTTAATGGTGAAATTCAACAAGTCCAAACCCGAGCATCTGGCTTCAACTACTTTCCTTTAATCCATCTGGCCACCACTTGCAAAGCCCGCTACAGATATTAGTTGCTAATACCAGAAATTGCCTAATCTTGCCTAATAATGCTGCCTCTTATCTCTGTCCCTGGACTCCTTTACTATTTGGGATACTGCTTCCCCTGCTCCAGCCGAGCCAGCGTCTTCTGGTTTTGGCCAGCTGCTTAAACAGCCACTTGGCTGAATGGTGGCAGACAGAGAAGGCAAATGATGCCTTCTGTTTTCTTCAAACGAGCCAAAGGCAAACTGAAATCTGCTCAACAGCAGTGCAACCAATTTGACTAAATCTTTCTGAACTTAGAGTGAAAGGGTTTTTACAGTCACAAGGAAAACTTTTAAGTCTTTGGAAAATACTGATGAAATTAGTTTTCTACATATGGACTGATAAAGAATGACAGTAACAACAAAGTTCAGCCACTGTGATAGGGAGCTGTCATTATTTGTTGAGTGCAATAAACATTTCTGCGGAATTAATCTGAATTATGAATTTGTTACACTTGTTTTTCCCTTGTGTTTTTTTCCATGCAGGCAGTGTTTTGCTCATCTAGAAATATCCCAGGCTGTGGCTGGAATTTCAGTGCCATTTTTAGGTAGAATTTCAGAGCACAGCAAGCATGTATCCTCACATAATCTATGTGGTCTTCAGAATAAACCTTGTAATACCACACCCACTACACCTGGAGCCTGTGACTGCACTGGAGTGTCATTGTAATAGCACTGTAGTAACAGTTAAATATTCATGTTACGGATGTCATTACTCCCTCTGGGGAAAATTCCTTTCTTCCAGTAATAAGATACAACAAAATTCTTATCTCATGTTTTTTTTAATTTTGGTTTTAAGTATTCCTGATACAATTTGCCAGAAAGTGATAAACTAGCACCAAGAAAAAAAAAATAAGGAGGTATACTCACTGCAAAATTAAGAAATGTATTTAAAACTCTTTGGTTGATAACCACTCTCATATGGAGCAAGGCCAGAAATAAAAAAAATCAAACTCCTTCATGTGATGTAGGGATTGGAAGCTGGAGTAGCAAACCTATCGCTTGGCAAGCATCCTCTTTTAGATGCAACCAAAATGTGCTGAAGCCATAAGGCAGGAAGAAATGAGGGGGGGAAAAAAGAGACATGGTGTAGAGCATGAGCAGTGGGAAAATAAGGAAAAAGAAAACATGAAAGTGGAGTCAAAAGAGATCTTAAGGTGAATTTAGGAAAGAACTGAGACCCACATACTTTGGAGAGGAAGCGTGTTTATTGCAAAACAATGAAGGAAAACATGTACAGGGTATAGATTGAAGAAGAGTTGATCACATGAAACGACAGTAATGGAAAACCCAGCAGACAAAGCAACATCAAAAAGAAAGAATAAGAAAAAGAGCTGGCATTCAGACAAGATAAAAATCAAGAAAAAATAGAGGCTCTTATAGTGAAAACAAAAGACAATGAAGCTACAGGCAACTACAAGGAGAGGGGAGGAGGTAGTGTGGGATAAATGAAGTGACAGTGTAGGGACAATCTAGACTTTCACATTTAAATTGGTTCAATTACTTTTGAAAAGGAAAAGCATGGGTTTATTACATTCACTAAATGGAGGAGAAGTGGAGGAGCAGCGCTTCAGAGTGGTAGCAGTTTTGAACTGAAGAACAGATGATTCAATATTCTGGCAACAATTAGTATATTAATCATTTACTGCATCACACAAGAAGTAAAATCAGACAATTCTGCAAAGTGAAGAATCCTATAGAACAACTGGGGAATTTAGGAATTTAATGTAACACATTCAACATCAATTCATCAGGTAAAATGGCTGTTCGTTTATGTAAAATAATGAATCAAAAGCTTTATGAATTTAGGTTCAGGGACTGGAAATGTTTGATACTTGAAATTTTAATAGGTTTGAGAGAAGAAAACTCTCCAATGAACAAAGCTGTTTTATCTTACAGGCATCTTATAAACTGTTTAAATTAAATTTGAAATATATTAGCTATCAAAACCAAAACTGTTTTTAAAATGGACCTCTGATGAGTTTAGTGTTTAATTTTCCCACAAGAACCTCAAACACCTCACAAAAGGCTTGTGTAAGACATATAATGAGTCAGTTGCTTTTGTAGCTTTTCCTAATCTATTTCTTAGCCATTAGAGAACTTTGCTCCTGAAGCACTCACTGCACCTTTACCAGGATGCCATCTCTGGATGCCAAGCATTTTTACCAGGGGATGAAGCAGTGATGCATGCAGAATGATTATGTGGCTCAATGAGCCGTAACAAAGGTGCAATAATAACACACTCAGAGCAGGGCTGTGAATTTTAAGGCAAAGCCCAGATTTCAGGGCAGCTTAGAGCCTTATCATCACATCAAGGAGAGCTCTGAGTGGACACAGGTGCACTGTTTGGAGGTCAGACACTGGTGACTGGCAGTGGCCAAAGTGAAGTGACTGTCATTTAATTTAACCTTTGGCTGCCAGGATGATGCACACTTTTGGGATGGTTTACATGAAGAACACTGCCTGCTGCTGCTGGACTCCAAAAAAAAAAAAACCAAAAAAAGCCATCTCTTCCTGATGGGATAAGGAAGTGGACTGCATCTGGCAGGGATGAAATTAACACTCTTTTGTAGCAGCCTGAACAGGGCTCTGGGTTTCTGGATCTGGATTTCTGGCTAAAACAGCACTGAAAAAAACACCAGTGTTCTGATTATTGCTGAGCAGTGCTTTGAGACTTCCTCTTTTTCCCACTTTGTCACCCTGGCTCCAGGCTGGGCATAGGCAAGAAATTGGGAGGGAGTTCTGCTGACCAAAACTGAGCTAAAGGATGTTCTGTGCTGTATAATGTAGTCAGCAATGAAGTCTGAGGAAAAGGTAGAGGAATTCCCAATGTTTGCATGTATGACATCCCAAGCAACTCATTCTCAGGATCTGCTTTCCAGGAAGAGGCTGGACAACTGTCTGCAAATGGGAAGGAATTAATACATCCCTTATTTTGTTTTGCTTTCACTCACAGCTTTTGTTTCACTTAGTAAACCATCTTTTTCTCCATCCCTCACAGTCTTCTTGCCCTCTTTTTATTTACTCCCTGTCCAGTGGGAGAAGTGAGTAAATAGGCAGCTGGTTGGGTCTAAGCCACCTGAGGAACAAGGGGCTTTTTTCTCACAATATAGTTTGAAATTCCAATCAGGAACAACTTATTCCCCCCCAAAATCACAATGAGAAAGAGGCCAGAGCCTTTGTTACATCCAGCTGCTACATCACAAATATTGCAACAGGTTGATAATGATAACAGAAAAGCTCTTCCCCATTCCAAAATTATACATCTCAAGGTGCATGAGTCCATTTTTTTTAGAAAAAATAACTTCTGGTCTTTATAAACATGCTTAACTTTTCTGCCTGATCTGTTTGACAGATATTTGACTACCAGAGCCAGAGGTAGAGGAATAAAAACATGTGATTAGAATTTTTACTGGGTTTACACAGCTCTGTAATACAGTACTGTGTTGGTGCAACCTGAGGCCTCAGACTCCCTGTAATATATCTGGAATGCTAATTAATGCTGAAAACACATGAAGTCAGTTTAACATTTCTCCTGGGTGGATTTCCTCAGAGCTACAATTGCTACATCATTGGTCTGATATATCTGTATTGCATTTCTTGAAAATATAGCATCTTCTCAAAAATAAATACCAGCTTGTTGAGCTTCTGTGAACCAGTTCAATTTTGCCTGCTGCTATTTTCCTAGGATAGAAAGATGATGCAACACTGATTGGAACAATAGATCAATGTAGAAGATGAAACTCAGATGAAAACAGCAGTTCTCACCTCCACAGTGTCTGTGCATTGATCTTAAAACTTTAGATCTTGGATTTAAATCTGGAAAGCACTCTAATTTCTAAATAAGGCTGTCAGCAGACATCTGCCTGCCTTTGTATTGAAGACAGCTGGTGTGGGAGAGTTAATAACAAGGAAAAAATATAAAAGGAACAGAGCCCTCCATCATGACTGAGAGTCAAATATTAATATTTTCAACTACAGACAACTCCAACAAGCTATAATTTTTATCTCTTATTGATCAACATGGTCTTAATAAATCCTAGGTGTGAAACAATGAGTAAAAGGAACAGGAAAGGCCACAACCATGTATGTTTAGCATCAATCTAAAGGTAAAGATGAAATGTGTAAATTATGCCACTATTTTCACTGGATCTTTTGTCGTTGCTCCTTCAGTGAATAGAAGGGACAGAAGTGAGGAACTTCAAAAGAACAGATAATATCTAAAGAATGGACAAGCTGACAAAAGAGATTAGTGATGAGATGTGAGAGATCAGCCGAGTCAGATAATCCGCAACATCTGGGTAAGAAATGAAGGAGAATGTGAAGGTTACGTACAGGATTACTTTTCCTAGCAAGAGGTGTCTGAAGGACAAGAGAAACGAAAAAGGTAACATTAAAGACAGTTACCATAAAAAAGAAGTGAAAAAGTTCAAAAGCAGTCGCTGCTGTTTTATAAAGTGGGAACCATCAGCTACATGAAAAGGATTTATTACATGTGAGGCAAGAGCTCTGTTCAAATACAGAAAATGCCATGAAGAAGAGAAGGAGAAATGAAATGTTCAGGTCAGGATGTTGCTAGTCTTCATTGTCCCCTCATCTCTTCCAACTACTAAGCCTTGGCTGTATTTCATACACATTTCCTGTTTTCTTTCTTTGCATATTTTTCTCAATAGGCTCTGGTGCTGTCACAGACTTCTGGAATCAGCTGTGTCTAGGAGAGTTTTATATTTCTCAAGGTCAGTATTTTTGGTTGCGTGCAGGCTTGCCCAAACATCCTCAGTGAAGGAACATACACCTTTTATACTACAGCATCTATCTGGTTTATACTAAAAAGTCCACAGCACAGATGCCTGAGGTACAGGCCTACTGGAAATGCAGTTTCTGCAGTACAACCTTGGCTGCGTAAAAAGTGATCATCTCTTTCGACCCCACAGTCACACACCATGGAGTACCAGGACTTGCCAACTTTGCCACTGCCACAGGCAGTCTGACATGCAGCTTGCATTAGTTAGAAAGCCACGTAGAGTGAGGAAGACACTTGGAACTCTTGCCTTTCTGCACGTGCTTAGCACTTTGATGTGCATGAGTAATTTGAAGAAGGTATGCAAATGATTTTGTGAATCAGTTCAGAAATTACTCCTTAGAAACTGTAATGCCTTCTGTATTTTTCCAAGAATAGTAAACTTTCATCTTAATGATTTCTTACAGGAGCTATTTAGACCTGGGAGCAGGAATTCTCATCAGCCCCAATACAGAACCCACAAACTGTTGAGTCTGTCAGCCTTGGTAAGAACACTTTCCAGCTCTTTCCATGTCTGACTACTGCTTTACAAAAGAAAAGAGGAGGAGGAAAATCCAGGATTTAGAAACCCTTGTGAATCCTGTTTTGTTTCCGCTCCAAAGGACTATTAAAATATGTAAAAATAAATGTCTGAAATAAATGTCATTGATACACCTACAGCACAAGCATTAAGATAAAATACAGTGGCATCTAAAGTGCCCATTGGCCATATTTTGAAGCAGTTAAAAAGATTTACCTTTATGGATGAACAATCCCTGGCAGAAGAATTCTTTGCACAGAAGGATTAGAGAATAATAGAGATGATCTGCTATCTTTTTTAGGATTAAGACTTGTGCCATGCCACACTGTGAACCCAAAACACAACGTGTAAACAGTATTACTGTTTCCCTAAAGGATCTGATTTGTCACAACAGGTAGGCAAGTGCAAAAACTGGATTCAAATCCCTTCTAGTGGTGTATCCCTCTTTTTTAGGTTTCTGAAAACACAAAGACTGAACATTACCCAGTAATACAGCACCATTTGTTGGAGGGAAGTTGGAGGAAAGGTTTGAAGATGAGTTCATAGTTACAGTTTTCATACACAAGGGAACAAAAAAGTCCAGAAGTTTTTAGACAATGAGAAGCAAAATGGATTCCTCTAGTCCAGTATATTGACCCAGGCTCACACAGGTCTGCCTACCTACAAGTTTTAATTCATAAATGAAAAACTCTGAGTTTTCTACATACTCATCCTTTTCGAAGTTAAATAGTCAGAACACATAAAAAAGTCCATTAATAATAGGACAATCTGGAATAAAAAGAAGTTAAGTTTGACAACAAGAGCTTTGCCCAAATGCCAGGGTAAATTATTTCTGTGCTTTTCATTTGTATCCAACTCTTACTTTTTATTTAGATTGTTTTCTCCAGAGAACTAGAATATTATTTCACAAAGGTTTTTCACAATCCCCATAGCTCTTCATTTCTATTCTTCCATAAACTTTCCTTTAAGAGTTGTTATTATTAACCTCACTTCTGTAAAAATGATTTTTCCCCAACAAATTCCTTCCATCCCTTACGTAATCTTTTTGAGAACATGGTAAATATCTTATCATAATTAAAAAAAAAATTAAAAAAAAAAGGTAAAATAGTTAGAAATTCATACTAATTTTTGAGGGAGAAATGTCATTGTATTATACTTTCATTTTATTTGGAAGAACATGAAGATATCAGAGAGAGAGGATGAAAGTTTTTAGATTTGTCAGCCTTGCTATACATGTGGAGCTCTAGCAGTGTCATGACCTCAATTCCCCCATGATACTTCCATCAATAAAACTAAGGATGTGGGGAAGAGTTTTCAACCTCTTCAGCTCTTTCAGTTAATCTGTAACTCTCCAAGTTCTGGAGCTGAGATACTCCCAGGTTTTCTGCTTTCTATTAATATTTGACAGAAAAAGTTAATTACAGATCTTAGAAGTCAGAAAGCTGGATGAAGCTGAGCTGAGTTTAATGTAAGGACAATGAAAGATAATTATCTAATCTAAGAAAATTCAGTGACATCCTCAGCAGAAGAAAAGATTTTAAATATATATTTGAAAGTAGACATTTGTTGGCCAAATACTAATTTCTTAAAATGCTCATCTAATGCACATGAATTACCCACCCCATGCATTTTAAATATTTGTAAAACACATTCACAGTGAAGCAAAAATACATTTTGAAACATGAAGCGAAACCTCACCACCCTCTTTACAACTACATAAGCATATACATAGAATTCTTTTTTTTTTTCTTCAGAAACATCTCTGATTTCTGCCATATCCTATACTGAGGTACCACAGAACTCTGCATTTTAAAGAATTTTCTAGATCTAATTTCAGATCTTCAAAGGTATTCAGATAGCTAATTCCCTTTGATTTAGTTGAAAACCAGGCAGTTATACAATAAAATGTGCTTGAGTGTGAAGAAAAGAATGTCATCTTTTTCTGGGAAATACTTAAAAGTTTAAAATACACCTCATATAACTACAATCAAGCAAACAAGCCGTTATCACAAGAATGCAGGAGGAAACTTTCAGCTGGTCAAGATACTTTCTTTACTCAGTTCAGTGGATTACTCAATCGGTCATCAATGCCAGGGCTTAAAACCTCTCAGTGACTGGTTGTGGGAAGGTTTGGATAATTAAAAAATGGCAATACTTCACTATCTGCCTGTTGGAAGGAACGGGTTAAAGCAGGATGATTTGTTAAGGAGGGAAAAATAGTTATTTTTGCTCAAGATGACCTGGCAGCTGGGGGATGCTAATATTCAGTGTGGGAAATTTCACAGTTTGCTGTCTGTCTTGAGAAGTGGGATTCCTCTAGAAAATAACACAATGCTGAAAAGAACCTAAAAAATATTCTTCATGGGTGCAGGGCTGCTGGTGGGGGAGCACAGAGATAAGAAGCTCAGAGACTGTAAAACACAGCCTTGTGAAGGATTGTGCCTGTGCCAGGCCTTTGATGGCAGGTGGGAATGGCTTTTTGCCCCGGCTATGACAGAATAAGCTTAGCTGTGGATGTGTGTCTGTTTTGCCAGAGTGGGGATGGAGTAAATCTACTCTTTACACCTCAGCTGTGGATTTTGGCCATCTTGGTTATCTACATGTACTTCAGTTCTCACACTGCCTAAGTCTTCTTCCCTTCTCACGTGCCTTTACATGAGATACCTTCTCCTTTCTCTCTCTCCCCAGCCACCTTTGGGTTACTATTCCTCCCCTAGGTTACGGCCATACTATGATGTAAAACTCACCAGACCAATTAGCAGCATTCCCAGGCACTGCACAGGGTTAAGAAGTTCCCTAGGGCCATTCCCAATGGGTGTTTTTATTCAGTGCCCTCATTTTTGGAGACAAAATAAACTCACCGGGTTACATGATGGGTAGTCACGTCAGTCAGCTCAGTGCCTGAGGACACAGCGTCAGAATCCTTTACATCTTTATCTACACTGACACTATTTCTGACTGTCTTGCTTCTTATTTCTTCTGTTAAATCAGCTTTTGTACATCCATGTCCTTCTAGCATGGGAAAGAGAAAGGAAGGGATGAAGGTCTACTCTTGGGCTGCTGTAAGGCAGGACAGGTAAATTGAAAAAAAAAAGTGGGAAGAGGAGGACTGAAAAGTGCAAAGAGGTGACATGAAAAGGTCTTTATCTTCCTGCTGACACTGGCAAAGAGATGACTATGATTTCCTTGGAAAAGTTGCTACTTGTTGCTGCACAGGACATCAGCAGGTGCAAAGGGTTAGCCGAAGACAACACACAGGTTTGGTTGATGGAAACATGCAAAACTTGTCTCCTTTAGCTTCAGCAACAGTCTGCTGCTGTCTTCAGTGCTATTGGCTATTTCGTCTGCTCCTTGGAACCAGCCCTTCAGAAATAAGGACAGCCATCTCAGCAAAACATCTGAGAAATGCAGGAAGGCTCAAATGTCAGCTTCAAAAAAAAAAAAAAAAAAAATTCTTTTTTCCTTTCAGAAAGGAGAACTGCTAATGACATCATTTTGACTAGTCTCAGACAGTGTCAGCATCCCAATGATACAATGAAATGAATGAATAGTAGATGAGGAAAAATCAAAATGTACATTTGCCATACTGTCTTTCAGTTACATAAAAATGATGCCAGTTGAATAGGAACATTTTAGCATATGATGAGTAGGGGAAAAGCACTGCTCAAAAAGTTCCAACATACACATTAGCACCAATTAGTCTTCTGTAATAGGATTAAAGTACCACAGTTAAGAAGAAAATTTAAGCTTATTTCATAATGATTTATTCTTAGATGGTATTTCTCTGAAGTGCCATTTCACCATCAACCTCTCACAACCTCTTACAGTCAAACCAACTCAAAGTAAATCCAGCCAGCAGAAATTGCTAAAGCACATAGATAAAGCAAATATGAGTTGAGAATTGCCTTCCATCATAATTTTAGGTTTTCTTTTTGTATGGCTCAAGAGCACATAAATGATATTTTGAATAAGGAACTCATTGTAAAATTTAGTCCAAGTGCTGAACAGCATCACTTTCCACTTGAGATCTAAATATGGCCTCAATAGACTACTGTGTTATCAGAATCTTCTATGTAAAATACAGCAAATTTTGGAAAAACACCATCCTATAATAATTTACTCACTGTTTATACACTGTTTGGGTTTTTTCAGAAAAAAATTTGCAACAAGACTGAGGTATGAAGCAAATAGTCTCTTTTTAATCTGACCATAACTCCCACAGCATTTTTTTTTTAAAGCAGATCTGGTAAATCATGTATTTAAAATATACCCAAGCTATATAAAACCCTCTAAGACTTTAAGTGACAAGACATCTAGAACATCAGATCACAAGAATTGGGGGTGGGCATTTTCTTTTTTGGTACAGATTATGGGGGACAGCTGCCTATGTCTTTTGGTTAAGCACATTAAAAACACAAAAAATACACCAATGGTTGTGACAGCAGTATAAAAACCTCTCACATTTGCATGAAAAGTACTAGAGTTTGGTCATGCAAGCACTCTAAAAAAGTTCCTGCTTGTTATATCCTAAGTAGCCACTGCATTGTCTGAAACAGAAAGTACAATGCTTTCATGTCTGGCTATATTCCAGTTTGGGTAATTGCATTCTACCTGCACAAATTGCATTGGCAGTTTTCATTAGGCATGATATTATTCTTTATTTCCAACCTTACATTGTTGCTATATGCTTTTAACACAGTTTCAGTGCTTCAGCCAAGAAGCAGCCACATACTGCAAGGAAATGGTTTCCCCTGCATATTCATAGTTTATTTTTTTATTCATCCATTCCCCACTGTTCCCCAAAACCAATATTCTGGATAAAATTAGGAAGCAACTATGAAATCAGTAATACATTGCTGTAAGTCTAATTTTACACACCCACCCACCATTTTTTTAAGGTTATAACGCTAAAAAAAGGAAACGTTTTTTGTTGATTTTCAGACATTTGTGAGGTAGTTAGAACTTTTTGTGTGTCTGGTTATTTTCTGGTTTTAATGTTTAGGTATGTGATTAGCTTATGGCAAGTAGAATGAGAAAGCAAAATGGTATTCTATCAGAATTTCATCCAAATCTAAATATTAAGAAAGTTTGGAAAAACACAAAAGAAATTGTGTCCCCTCTGCATAATATGCAACACAAACCCAAGTCCTGATGCAGAGCCAGAGAAAATCAACACCTGCGTTGATGGACTAAAACAGTGGCAGTGGCTCCAATGCAGAACCTTTCAATTTATTTTGATAAGGCTTTGCAGATTCATATTAATTTGCAATGTTCTACACCAACCTACACCTTTCATTTACAGTTATAATACAGTTTCTTTTGCCCATAGTTTGAAAGTAAGTGGTTATGAAGCAATGATTTTCAACTTTTCAGAGCTGATGAATTAAAAGGGTATGTAATTAGATATGAATTAGCATCTCTTCCAATAGAACTGTTGAGAATAAAACTCTGAGTGGGTTTGGTTCAGAAAAAATGCTTGTCCTCATGTGAGAAAATTCAGATTCTGGTATTAGAAGATGGCTGTTGAACTAAATTGTTGCAAAGAATGATTCTCTGGCTAGTTTTTTAGTGGTTTGGTTTTGGATTTGTTGTTTCCTTTTTAACTGTATAGCAATAGAAGACGAAGTATCAAGGCGTTATATCCCCATTTTGCTGCATCAGCAGCGTAAATAAAAACTCTGAGATGGTGCTCAGTTGTACATTCTTCACTGCCTTTGTTCTGCCTGAAGTACAAGTTTGATAACTTATGGTAGGTTCATCTTCATTTATCCAAAGATCTTTTTGACATTCCATAAGTTAGACTCATGGCAGATATTTTTTATAACATCAGCCTTGATGAGCTAAAGACAGGAACGAATGCGTTCTCCTGTGGCTGCAGAGAGTTTCTCAGATCATCTACCACAATTCTGTCATAAATATTATCCAGAAGGGGGTTATTATGCTCTCTGATTAGATGATTACACTGGAAGCTAAACCCAGTTACTGATCCTAGAAAAATATCTCATATGTTATAGTATGAAACCAGTAATGGGTTTAAGGGAGAAGGAGGGGAGAGGAGGTAGAGGTGCAAAGGACAGATTATGCAGCAAAGTCAGAGATCAAGATTTTAGATAATTATATGGGAAAACTCAAAAAACAAAAAACCTGACACTCTAAAGTTACTTCTGTCAGATGTTTCGGTTTTGTCGTCTTTTCAAGAACTTTTTCAGACCTAACATTATGACTTAATAGCCCTTGGAAGGGGCTATTGATAAAAGTGCTACTGATAAAAGACCTCCATAATAACATGACATCAATATGGTAATTCCCAGGATTGGAATTAACAGCAAGTACACAACATGGATCCACACTGGTGAGACTGGCTGCCCATTGTTGCATAATTGAAAACACTTATTTTTTTTCTTGGTGGCATTAGAGATTACCAACACCAAAGACATTCTCTCAGAGGTGTCCTTTACTAATCTCACAGTCATGGAAGACAAAGAAGCTGTAGACCCATCTAAACATTTTTTTATCTTTGCCAATAACTTCTTAAGATTTCTATGAGATGGAGATGCTGGAGAAGAATGGCCATTACCATATGTAAGGATTGCATTTAACTTTTCTGGAGACACACCAACTATTCTTTGAGGTGGTGAACCTAGTGAAGATATCTTAATTTTCTGACCTTATAAAAACCAGCTGAAATGCTTAAAGACTAGCAGAGAGATTGGATAGTTCTGTGAAGGCTCGATCCTCTGTTATAACACCAGATCAAAGACACGCACAGTCAGAACTACAAATCACTTCCATTGACACTTGAATTGGCTCAGAACATACACAGGAATAAATCTAAAGAAAAAAACAGCCAGGAAACATGCTTGCCAAGGAATGCTGCTTCACAGGCAGCAAGTCAGGTGAGCTCTCAGAACTATGGTGGTACGAAGAGTATTGACAGCCTGAAAACTTTCATGTCTTGGTTAGCAATCAGTAGCAGTGCCATGTGACTTAAAAATCATTTTTAGCTCCCAATCCCAAGGATGTTTCCTTTGAGGTTTGCCTCAAAGGTGATAATGAAAGAGGATTGATCTCCTATTCTAAAGGTTGGGAGACCTTTTAAAATGCCCAGTAGAAATTATAGCCCTTTTAAATTAAGACCACTATTTTTTCAGCAGAGATATTGCATACATGATTAGAGTTGCACTAAACACTCAAAGAGCTGGTTTTTTACAACAGAAACAAATTTTCTATTCTTCTAAATCGTAAACCAAAATATCATTAACTTATTCCACATTTAGGGCTATGCTTTTCTAAGTTTTTACTGCAAAGGAAGTAAAGCTTTTTATCTTGTATTCATACAGCCAGTGCATATCTCCAGAGCTTCTGCTGGACAGAGAAATGAGCATGGTAACCCATTCAGAGCTCTGCTGAAATCTGTTATTCATACATTCTACATTTTTTTTTTCCCCTCTGATAAAACCTTTAAAGTGAACAGAGCTGCAAATATAAACCATTGTCTTGCACAGGTGAATCCCCAAAGCTCAATGGCCTCCAGAAAGGATATGCATTTCCAACATTGCTCCAGTGGATGTCAGTGGAACCCACAATTTGTTTTATCGTGTTGAGTCTACTAACCAGGCTAACTGCCAGGTTTTTTTATGACCACCAAGCCATGACCTTGTGAGGTTACAAAAACTACAGAACCGTTTGAGTATTTGCAAGTGCAGCTCTGATAATGTTTTATGATGGTTGGTATATTATGCTTGAGAACTGATCACAGTCCATTGATACATGGAGTCAGGAATCACGGCTCTGAACAGGAAATGCTTTTCCCATAGCTATACATCCTTCTTCCAGGACTATATGCAATTTTTTATCACTAAAAAATTAATCATGGTAACCTATGGAGTGCATAAAAGATGAATTTTTTATCAACAGAAAATATATCTACGTAAGTGAGATAAATGAACAACATGATGAAAAAATAGTATTTAGGACATGTTTGAGAAGAAAAAGTTGAAACAAAATCCCTCACTAGCAAAGAAATTTTAGTGTACTGAGAATGCAAATTAAATTTCACAATAAAAAAGTTACAATAAAAGCTTCTTAATGTTCATATGAAATCTTAAGGCAAATGTAAAATGTTCCTAGGAGATGCCTTTGTTTTCTCAGTGTTTACTTTCCATTCTTGACATAAATTAATCAATTTAATTGTAAATCTCTGAGCTTCCTTAGTTATGTGAGATAGTAGACAATGTTAAGAGCTGTATTTGGGATGCAAAAACAGTGACCATTTTTACGAATTGGGAAAAACACACTTGCATCTTTCACTACAAATTCTCTCAGTCCCATCTGTGCTTTATTTCATTTAAACCTTTAAGGCATATCATCTGCACTGCCAGCCTACAATCGGGATTTGATGTTTGGGTTGAGGTAAAGTTAAAAAATAAATCAAAAAGATATTCTAAATACTGAAATGTGATTAGCCAGATGCAAATTCCTCTCTTCTTCTTCCAAGTCCTGACATGATCTGACTGATCGCTCTTGAGGGTACTGGATTTGGAGAAAGTGAATATTCAACCATTTCAGTGTACATTTTTGCCTCTTTTGGGTGCCTCTAGAAGGAATGTCCATCCCAAATCAGTAGCACTTTTGGTTTCTGGCTGAATAGTAGCATACTCATTATCTCACACAGCCTGCAATTAGAGCTTTCCGCTAGGGGAAACTTAACCCTTGGCAATGGATGGAACTGGAGCACATCCATGGCATCCTGAAGCTAACTAGCTGACCAGTTAACCCATGGCTTTATGGAATATCTTTAATCCTCAGAACAGAAGACTGCACATTTTATGAAATATTCTTCACCAACTCTTTCACTTATATTCAATGAAGCTGTAGAAATAACCATAAGTAGATGTCACACTGAAAAGTTTCTCTGCTTCTGTTAGTTTACCAAAATCTTGAACAGTAGTTTTGTTTTGAATTAATTTATGCAATACATTTCACTAGCTAACTGAAATGCTTTGTATCCTCTGTATAGTAATAATTTTAATGATTTCTGAAACTATTTTTTTTTTCATGTGGCTGTAATAATTGTGAGAAGAGCACATTGATTTCAAAGAAGATGCGGATTCCTCACTTACGCTGAAGCTATTACTATTTTCCCTGAGGTGTACTGGGGATACTGCAAGTCTTTTTGAGACAACTCTCGGGCAACAGGAGAACTTCAGACCTGCTGGGCCATGTCCATTGGTTCCTACATTACTGTCATGGTCTCTGTCAGGGTCCTAGTAAGGGGGAATGGCCACTTGTTGGAGTAACAGCATCACAGCAAAGCACTGCCCACAACTGACCATGAGGCATCCGGACTTGGCTGCAGTTGCACATGGATCTAGTGAAGGGATGCTCTTCCCGGGTACCATTTCTTGCCAACTGAGAATAACAAACATCACATGCTAAAGTGTTCTGCTATCCCTCTCACCCACATTAAAATAGACATTATCTGGAAGACTGCCATGACAGTGTTGCTCTCCCTAAATGCTCCTAATAATGGAGCAAATCTCATCACAGATAAGGGAAATCTCTTCATGTAGCCAAACGCCACCTCTCTGGTTATGCAGCAGTATGAAGCTGCTCTTTGTTATTATTTTGAAACCACCACACTGTATCTGACAGAAACTGAATTCAAATATATTCTGGCAAGAAAATATTAATTAGAGGAATATAGAAAGGATAAATATACAAAAAACTCACATTTTGCCTCACACCTGCCACCTGCAGATTAATAATGATGTTGATGCATATACATTTACTATCTGCCACCACATCAGCTGAGAAGCACAAACCAACATATGCAAGCAGCCAAACAAGCACTGACAAAGATAGACTAAAATATTTTTCAGCAGAAAATAATGGGAGCACTTTATGCACTCACTATACTACAATTCCATTTAATCTCAAGAGTTCTATTAAGCATTGCTCTAATTGTACATCACAGTTCTTGATCTGTGTTGGGGGATAATAGATGTCCAGTCATTGTGCTAGTAGCCATTCATTCAATTCATATTTTCAAAATAAAAATCACACAGATATCAAAAATCCTTATGAGCACACTAAAAATCGCATCACAGAGCCATCTGTTTTAGGTCATGTAGAGCTCAGTAGCAAAACAAATGTTGCATTTCATTTTCAGATCCAGGCTTATTGATTATTTTATCTCCTCTGCTGCAGAGTATGCCAGAAGGCCCTGCTCTGGAGGCAAGTTGCAATGAAAAGAGACAAGAATTTTATTAGTGCTAGAAGACATATAGCTTTGCTTTGGGAAAAATTACACAGCTCTCCCATGGAAAAAAATAATACAAATGAATGAGGCCTGACAAAAAGCAGAAAAAAGCCTGCAGCTGCCATAAAATTGATAAAAGCTGAAAGGGATCTCACAGATAAGCATAATAATGCCTAAGCCAATGACATTTCATTATTATCTCTCGGTAGCTGTCTAGGAAAGCAGGCGAGCCCTTGATGCATTCTTTACCACGTCAATCACTACTTTGCCAACCAAATTAGAGATGAATCACCCACAGGACCTACAGAACAGTCTAGTGCCGCTCCTTTTGAGAGAATAGCTCCTTTTGTCAAAGCAACACCTCCAGTAACATCATTACTGCCAGTTTCATTACCTGCTAAGAGCACCTAGAGAATTCATTGCCTTTATACATTTATGGTTTTTATCAGCTGGGAATGGCACAAGGCAGTGTTGAATACTCTGTGAGCTGGTACTGTTTGTGGCACTGTGATCTTCATGAAGACGTGGCAAAGTCAGTCCCTCCTTCACATATTTACTGATAAAAGAAAACAAAGTTTTGTGTTTTGATTCACTCTTTTTCCACTGACAGGACTATGTCTTCCACAGACATAGCTGGGTACTGCAAATGGACTAATGACCACTCAGCAAGCACTGCAAGCATGACCACCATGCAAGCACTCCCTCTCCATCACCATTTGTGAAAGGCCAAGAACCAGCATTGTCTCAGGTGGGAAAAAAAAGGTATTTAATTAAGTGGGTATAGGCCCTTCATCCCCCAGTAAGAGTAAAGACAAGTTGCTGCTCCTGTCAGTTGTGCAAAGGGGATACTTGGATAGCTTTAGTTTTAAGTAACCAACAGCTGTACAAGCCCAAATTTGCCCACAAAGTAGTAATTTCAAAACCTAGTTCAGCTCCCTTCTGGACCAATTTGGTCAATGCTGACTCAGAACACTGGGTCTGTTTTTTGCCTACTCTGCACAGGGAAAATTATTCCCTTTCTTAGGAAATAATTTTTTCTCCCTCCCCAGATTCTTAGACATTTTGGTGATTTAATTACTTATCTCTAATAATAGTATATTACCATCAATCCTTCTCCCTCTCTCCCAGGGTTTCATACACCTTGATGATAACCTCCTCATTCTAGACACCCTTGAGCTTCACAGATCAAATCTGGCTAATCTTTCATATCTTGCAGGCTGAAAATCAGAGGTCTCTGTTGCAACCTAATCTCAGCGATATTCTTCTCATTATAAGGTCACTGGAAGGGTACAAATTACTCCAAATGCAGTTTTATTCTTTCTTCAATTTGTGTCAAAATAATTTAAAATTAAAAGTAAGCATACTCTGTCTAAGATTCTGTATCAAGACTTGTCTCTTTTTTCTGCTTCTATGCAGCATTCTGTGCAAACTGGATTATCTACAAATAATAGACTTGAATTAAAGTGTACATTTCTCATCCTTTTCCTACTGCAGGATGTGTATTATTGCTTTTGAGTCTCAGGTTCCCTTACCTGTAAACTTTAATATCTCTAATGCATTAAAACAATCTAATACTGCATTGTACACCAGTGGAGACTACTGGATTATTTTAATGGATTACAGAGACACTGTATTTAAGGATAAAACACAAATTCTGAGTTATCAGCATCAGCAAAAGCTTGTTTTTGCCAGTGGCACAATCCTTTTCTAATATCCTTCTCCAGAGTCAATTACACACGAGGCAAACACAATAATTTTTAAAACTGAGTTATGCTGCCTAGAAATACAGCCAAAATTTACTGACATGTGCCTGTTAGAAGAACCACCAACCGAACCCCCACATTTTAAAGCACTTGAATGATTCCCATTAGTATAGCTTGATTTCACTGGCAGCAGTCCATTTTGTATTACATTAACAAGCATGAAATTTAGCTGATGAATAATATAAACACTATATGAAATAGTCCCATAATATACCGGAAGGGCCCAGTGGAGAGGCAGAAGAGGTTTTGCACATACCAGAACAGAATAGTCAAATTGTGATAAAATTTCTATAGATTTTTTTCATGAATCTCTAGATGCTGACAGGAAACATTTAATTCTGTATTAAACTCTACATAGCAGTTAAAATATTCAGCTGATGTACGAAGCATACTTTGACTTGTAAGTGGCATGTCTTGCTTTTCATCAGCAATTATGCCCTTAAGAAGTTCTGACTATTGTCAAAGCTTTCTAGCTCATCAGTGAAAAAGATGCAAGTGCCAGAAGATGGAAGAATTGATCTCTACAAGAAGGCTTATGAAGTAAAAAAAACCCTCTATAAAGATAGCACTAAAATCTGCCTTTAGGATCTACCACTAGGTTTTATGTACAGTTTCACAGGAACCTCCCAGTCTGGAATAAGAGTGAAAAATTCAGAGGCAATGCTATTCATCTCTCTTGAAAATATTTGTACACAGAGCACAGTTTCTCTGAATGTATTCATTATCACAGAGAACTGCAGTGAGCATGAACTCTTGAGTAATTTTAGTGGGCTATGGATTAGATCTTATTTTAATTTCCTCTAAATGCATTTTAAGTAGGATTTTGCTTGCTTAGATAGAAACTTCTACATGGAGCTCATTTAAAGATGACTGAGTATTTGGTGCTTGGTTTATTCGGGCATCACATTGTTGCTCATATCAATATCAACAGCACGACACCATTCTTTTCCACTGGAGGAACACAATTCTAATCCTAATGAAGGGGAGCATGTAAAGGTAATGGGATATTTTAATCTCTCGAGAGGCTCGGGGATGAACTGGATTAGGGTGCCTCACAGAATTTCTACACCAGGTCAAGACTGCTTATCCCCAGAGAAACTGTAAGTTGTAGTTACATCACTGTGTTACACTAACAGCGTGCAATCTTTATATTCAGTGAAGAGAGATTTGGGGAACAAAGGCACAGATACAGAAGCAATGGGAAGACTGTTTCAGTTCAGGGGTGACAGAGCTCACAGACAGAAAACTGGAGAGCTGCTCATTAAGCAATATCCCACGTGGGAAAAGTATCATCTACTTATTGATCTTCATTTTTCTCCTGACCACAAACCCAGCTGGTTTTTACACGGACTATCAATATGCATGAAGTATCCTCGTTAGAGTGGACAGAGGAACACTAATACCAAGTTCATTTATGAAGTTGGGGATGTTTTCAGGTTTCTGGCCAAATCTTTGGGTGTGCCTGCACTATGCAGAGCACACTCCTATCCCTGTATACTCTTTGAAGGAAGACATTTAGCATCCCATTTATGAGAGCAACTGCCTGTCATGGCATCCTGGGAACAGGAACACACAAGTGTTCACCCACAGCCACAATGCTTGAAATTTACATTAGTTCTGAATCAGGAAACTTCAGTGAGCAAGTCCTCAACAACTCATTGAAACAATTTTCTCTGTGTCCTCCTAAAAAATGTACAAAGATAGGAGTGAGGGCAGCACCAATTTTTATAATCAAAAGCAGTCTTAGTTATCCGATGCAAAGCTGTAAGCTGGTGACATATCCACTAAATAATTTGTAAGATCATGGATTTTACTACCTAAATTGTATTTCTTAAAGGTTCAAGAAACCTGCTTTTAATTTAGCTTTTTAGTAATTTGCTTATTCTTTGTCATTCTCCTATACGGGGAATCTGTCCCTAGAATTCAGAATTACCAACAAGTGTCAATATTGATTTTATCTTCTTTATAAGTGTATCACAATTCATTTTGCAGCAGGATAGTTTTTAATCCTTTCATCCTAAAGTCCTTTTCCCCTTACCAACAATGAATTTGGATATACATATGACAGATAATCTATACTCTGCAAGCACTAGTCAATGCAGACTAAACTGCATAATGCTTCTTGAGTCACAGTTCCCCAAATCTCAAAGCACCTACAAAGAATCCAAATTCTTCACCTCACTGCTTATCTAAAGAGGTTAGTTCATCTGAACTTCTCTGCAGATTTGAAGAGAAACTGCACAGAGCCTTTGAGCTAGCTAGAGCCCATGAATTGCACTAGCCCATGAATCGTGCTGCCAGGTCACGATTACTAAAGTGGAGCGTAGGAGTAGAGCAGCTTTTGTTAGTTTTATTTCCTAAATTACACCACCAGAGAATCATTTGCTTGCATTTATAACTGCAGATTGTATTTCATATCAGAAGCCAGTAACAGCAATAACAAGGAAAAGTATCACTAAATGGATGTGGTTTGGTTTTCTTCAAAAACTGGACATATTTCTTTGCAAGATGGACAAGATACAGCCTAGTACAGTGTTCTGAAGCTGGGTCAGCAGCAGCCAGCACTTCCTGAGTGTACAATTTGTCTGGAATAACAGTACACCAATTTACAGTACACAATACAGTACTGGCCCTGTGCTTTTGATCAGTGATGGCTCTACCTCCCAGGAAACTGTGTGTGCCAATGCACACTGTCTCTCTGACTGTGGCAGCAGGGAAAGCTGCTGTCTGTAACAGCTGATACTGGCAATTCATCCATTCCCACTTCTTCCTAGGCAATTCCAGTCACTCTCCCAGAAATATGGGACAGAAAAGACTTCTCTACCCCTTCCTCATGATGTCTACTATGAACCTGTTGCCCATGTGTTTCTCTAATGCCCCATGAAACTCTTACTTTTGTCTCTCTGCATTCTCTGCTGTGGCAACAAATACCAATAATTCAATATCACTGTTGATGAAACAAAAAAGAAAAAAATTCCTTCTCTTCTATGTTTTAAATGGGTTTTCCATAGTTATGGCATGTGTGGCCCTGCCTATTATGGTTTTGCTCATCTCAGCCATATCCGCATTCTCTTCTCCAAACCAAAGAGCCCCAGCCTTTTTACCCTCCCTTCAACAGCTTCTTTCTTATGTCAAGACAACTGTTCCTTGGCTCTTCCAGAGCTACTAACAGCCCTGCCACATTCCACATTCTGCTTGTCTTGGTCCTAGCCCCAGAAACTGTGTCTATCAGCAAAAGAGAAAACATCATGCTCTGAGAATTCTGCCAGAAGAAGTTTTTTTTTTTATTTATTTTTTTTTTCCAGCAGGGTATTTACTATTTAAGAACAGAACAGCTCTGAAATACCACATCTTTTCCTGATACTTTGGAAGACAGGATGCACAACTCCATGGAGCAAATTAGAATAAAGCTTTCTGCAGTCATGAAATGAAGCATTTAAAAGTGAAATACGCAGAACCAGAGTTTCAAGAAATAATTGTTATCCCTGGACTAACTCCAAAACCTTGGAGCTTCATGCATTTCTCATACATTCCAAAGCAGGAAAATAGGTGGATCTTAGTAATCCTGGTGACGTTGAGGACTACAGAGAATAACTTGGCAAATCGCATTATTAGTGTCAGTGTTGATAAATACATTCAAATATTTTCCCATTTTTGCTGTCTCTTTAGATTTCATATTGCTATAAGAAAAGGCTAAGCAGACACTATCTGTAGAAAACAAAGATTATGAAATACACCTAAAGTTGATCATTATAAAATAACAACTGGGCATCCTCTGGGACAAGTATATATTACTGTGATAATACGTGAAATCTGAACACTTCAAGATTAATTTGGTGCTTAAGGAATACAAAACTAAACTTGATCTCAGGAGACCTTTTCAAGACCTCAGCACTTCCACACAAGGTATTTAATTAGTAAGAAATAAAAATAAATGTTAATTCTAAAGAATTTTCAAAGCAGAGAACTTTGGGAACAGATCCAAAAAAGTAACTTGGGTGCTTTCTCTGTCAAACTCAATGAATCCATGCAAATCTTTGCCTACGCATTAGAATTTGGAAGTTTATCAAATGTATTTTATTTCATGTGGAACGTGTGGTAGTATTTAAGTGGTTCCTTACATCAATGCAAACATTTCTTTTAGTCAATTTGCCAGTTTGTGAATTGAAGTTAAGAAACACAAAAATGATAATTTGGGAGAACTTTATTTTTCAGATTGTCAAAACTGGATAAAATTTTCCTTAATCAAATCCAATCATTAAATGATGCAGTTTTAATTATAGATAATCTTTCTCACCAATGTTGAAAGTACCCAAATCATATGAGTCACATATGCATCTCTTAGCACAAAAGTTTTTCTAACTAATATCAGCTCATAATATCATGAAAGATTTTCTTTCCCCCTCCTTTTCACCTCTCAAAAGCAATTGATATTCATTACACTTTCAAATTCAATATGGTGACCTCTGAAAGCAACCCCTGACACCACAAAGAGGAGCTCATGCTGTTGTTTTTGTTCAAATACATCCTCCACACAGATTCTTGGGCCTTGCTTAATGAAATGTCCACTACCTCTCTGTTAGTCAAGAGTGATCTCGAGTAAAAGTTAATGGCAAACACTTTGCATAAGTAAATGAAAGAAACTCCTGTAGGCCTCAGTACAAGGTATTACTGTATACTTACCCAGGAAGAAAGGGTTTGTTCCTTGCCAAGACTAAAATCCAAGAGTCAGAAACAGAACAATTCTAAACCAGAGACAAGCAAAATAGCAAACTTCTACAAAATTACACACAAATAATCTGCACAGGTTTTCTTCATGAGACAGACTTGTGCATTTTACCAGCAATAAAAAGTTACTTGTTCTAAATATATCACTATTATTATTTTTGCAGACTTGTAGACATTCATCATGCCCCTAAAGCCCTAAACAGGACTCTTGGTGACACAGCAATTTGGAAACACTAACCCATATACCTCTTGGTATCTGGAAAGAGACATGAATATAAATATGATTATGTTAAATTCCTTCACTAATTTAAGTAATAATTTACAGCAAGCTGATCTGTTTATTAGACTGGAGCATCACAGAAAAATGAAGTGTTGGACCATCAAAAAATCAGAGGGCCCGTGTCCAAACTTAAAACCATGATGTTGCTACATTTTTATAGCAGGTTTAACAGAATCACACTGCGGTCTGTCCCCATCCTTCCCCTCTACCACTGGGCTCAGCTGGGACTCAATTGAACTTGAATATATGCTTTATCGATACCCACAGGTCTGACCCCAGGTACACATTTCAAAGTGCTAATTTTAAATTTTCACATTTTTCTAATTAACTTTTAGGTTTCAAAATAAATAATATACCATCTTTCCATGTTGTTTTTAAATTTTTCAAAATGATTTAGTTTATTCTAGCAAAATAGCTAATAAACAAAAGAAAATAGAAAATAAAAATAAAAAGGACACTCTGGCCTCAATGATAACGTAGTTAGGGAAGAAAAGGCTGAGAACAATAACTGTACCACTGTGCTCTCCTTCCTTGAGTCATCACTTCTCACCAAATACAAGCGTATGGGAACACATATCTGTTGTAGGGTGGGGGTTTTAGTGCCTTTCAGTGTGTCATAACCTAAGTGATCGATGCACGACAGGCAGGTGGGATTTCAGCCAGGAGGACAAGCCCAGGTCAGCTTTCATTTGCTTGGCACGGAGACTTCAGCAAAGGCAGAGATGTGGCCTTAACTGCATCCACCAACTTGCCAGGTGCTAGAGACTGCCAAAACCCATGCTTGTTCAGTGGTCCTGCTCCTTTAGCAGGCTAAAAATGACCATGTAGTCCCACACAGGGTAATCATGCATTCACTAACTAGCTAGACACATTCTCCAAAATGACAGAAACTTCTGCAGGAGAAAAGGACATCTTCACCTCAAATATGCACTATCCTTCCAAAAGTAATGGGTTGTATGTGCCCAGCAGCAGTGAAAAATGGAAGGACATTAACTAAAAAAACCTGTAGGGCCTGAAATTGTAACACTGTGTATTGTACAGAGGAGAAACACTTTTCAGAAGTGTGAAAAACGAGGTTTACTCTCCTATTAGGATTGAAAAGTTTAATAAAGGACGATACGGGACAGAGATAGTAAAGCAGAAGTCACAGTACTGGGTGCTTTGGCGTTCTGCCAAGAGCACACCTGTTATTTTGGGGACTTCTTTTACATACACATCGACTTATTTTATATTTATAAACAATTATACATATTCAACACCTTTTCTAGGAACAGTTCTCCTCTTCCCACAATCAATGATCTGTGATCACAGAAGTCATGTGCATAATGGAGATCCTTTCCTTTCTTCTTCTTGAGGACCTAAAATCTGTGATTTTGACAATTCCTGATAATCAGTACATTCACCAGCTCTGGACCTTTCAGCTCTCTACATCCAAAGTGAAGCAAAGCCTCAATAATTATGTCTGCAGACTAGATAGTCTAAAGCTATTTAAAATAGCAAAGCAATAGCAAATATCTGTTCTTCAGATAAACCTTTACTTTTGCAAGGATATATCAAAATCTGGGATTAGTATCCCAACTGTAGCAACAGTGCAGCTGCACTCTCTCTTTGATCAGCATTAAATTTTCTGCCTAAGTTTTGTTCAAGTTTTCATACAGACTTAGCCATGGCTCTATGAAAAAATATTTCATATGTGGCATCGTCTCTTCATGCACAAATTGAGATCAGTTCACCATTGTCTCCTAATAGATAGAAAGGAGGGAAGAAGGTGGAATTGTAAAGAAATAAAGACATTTAGCACTGAAATCTTTCAAACAAAGCAGGAAACATTGTATAGCTGGAAGAAATACTTTTGTGAAACAGATGCCATGCTGTTTACCTAATGACAAAGTAGGTGAACCAGAAAGATGGATGGATTTTCACTGGCATTTCCTGCTGGCCATGTTAAGTACCATAGCTGGGAGATTTTTTAAACTTCCCTGGAATTATTTTACATAAGACTTGATTGAACTAATGTGCTCCATGCAAATCTCTCTATATAAAGAAAACTGGAATCATCAAAAGAGTGAGCATCAAAAGCATCCTTGCACTCACTCAAACCACAACAAACATTGCTGCATTGCCTAAAATTCAGAAACAGTGCTTGCACAAGGACTTCATGGTGGATAATGACCTTTCTTGTGCTTTGCCAGAAGTTTTGCGTGGTTTTAGATTTCACTCTGAATTACAGAGGAAATGAGGGTGAGTTTCCACATGACTCAGAGTTTAATCAATTATAATACTCCAAATTAAAGCCACTATATCTCTACAAAGGCTCATCACTACCCTGCAACCCGATGCAGACATGATAATTTCATTAGTACATTCCGAGGCCTCAGTTACACATCTTGCAATGCAGTCTTCCAAAAGAACTCCTGCCAGATCTGCCTAAAATTGCCAAGAGAACAGTCAAAGGCAACTTAGCTATTATAAAGCTTAAACAGGATTGCAATATAAACTGGGACTATCACACTGCTAAGGCCTTCACTCAGCCAGCAATCCCTCTTCTCCCCACAAGCAACAAAAACCCCAGTACAGCTTAAATTGAAAAAGGCTTCACTCACCCCGTTCTGGCTAATTCAGTGGCTAAAGTAAAAAAGCAGCAAATTACCTCAAAGGAATTTGAGAGAAGAAAGAATTTGATCGCTGCCATTGTTAGACTGTCAAGACTATTGTTCTCAGAGTGCTTCAGGCTCACTCAAGTCTACCTTCCTGTGTTGGTTTATAAGTTCAAATTCTTTTCTTTTGTAGCTGTACAAGTCTTGTCAAAGCACTGGAGCTGTATAGATGAACTGCACTGATTTACATCGTTTCAGAATTCGACTCAAAAGACTTTAAGTAGCATGCTGAGATCGGATATGTAACATCTATACCAGAGCATCTAGGATTTGATTGCAATATAATGAAGAGTCATTTAAGTAATTACTTTTGCATAAATTACTCTGTGCTAGTACATTCCAATCTATAATTGCACCACATTACAAGCACCATGGTTACTAATCAAGGGGTGAAAGGAATTCGAGACCTGGAAAGAGCAAGAGAAATTAGGTAGCACTAATGTATGGACAAACTAAAGAACACATTATTCATCTTCCATCTTGACATGTAGTATGCATATAAGCAGGATGGTAAGATAAAGGACCCAGAAGTGACACACCTACCTATCCCAGCCCAGGTAACTTGCACTTCAGTGTGTCACAGAATATATAAACAAATTGACTACATAAGATTGATATAATGAATTCCCTCAGCACGGTTTAAATAAAATGATAAATCAAGATGCCAACTTTGCAATATTTTGTAATTCCATAAAAATCCATTATCCTCAAATGAAATTGTTCCATTCATTAGCAAAAACCATGTGTTACAGATGTAGCAGCCTCACAGCCTTCCTGTGTTTTAGGAAAGGACTCTTTGGCCATAGCAAAGTGCTTTTTCTGATTTCTAGCAGCAGAGGAAACTGCTACACATGACTCCTGGCAAATGCACAAGAGTAATATGAAGTAGAGCACTGGTAACCTGAGGGAAAGCCTACCCATTTCTCCAGACAGAATGGGAGCAGTAGCAGTTGCTGACTTCTGAGGCATATTTGCAAGATGTTTATGATCCTGTAGCATGTTTTTCAGTCAAAGCAGTTTTGACTGGTACTCAATTTTTGTTAGGAATACTTGGCACATCTGCCCTCTAATGAAACTAAACATCTTGTGACAGTAAACGTAGCATGATGGAGGGGGTCTGGCAGAGATGCCAAATGATCTTTGGCCCTTATATGTATGTGACATTTCCAGAAAAAAACCCCATTTTATTAGATAAGCCACTAGGGAACAATCCTTCAATTGATGGATACGGCCATGTTCTGGCAAAGATAAGCTTCTGAGAATGCCAATCACAGGTCAGGATATGTTCTGCAAAGCAAGTAAAAATGAAATAGTAGGAAGGGAGATCCCTTAAAGGGGAGTTATATTTGGACTGAATGATTCTTTAGGTGTTATTACATTCAGAACTGCCCACAGCACTTATCCTGGTAAAGCATTGGCACTACCCACCAAGCTCAGCTGTTCCACCATCCATATGTCACCATTATGACAAGTAATTATTATATACTCTCAGAACATATTAAAAGCAGAGTGGAATTTGATTTAAATACAGGCAAATTAAGAACAAAACAAGATCAGCATGATACACTGACATTTTCAAAATACTGCAACTCGAGATGATTTCCTTTGACAAATTCCATCTGCAGTCTTGTCTCACATAAAAGTAGGCGAAGATACAAAGCCAGTAAGTTTACAAACCATGAAAAATAAGGTGTGGGAGAACATATCATGTCACTGCTAACACCTTCAGCTATCACCAGAAAAAAATCATATATTCCGGAAATTGGGTTAAAGTCGGAACTGCTTTCCTATCATCTGGAATGAAAAGAGATACAGAGTTTCTGCATAAGACAAGGGGAGTGTAATTAGACATAATTAATGAATACAACATAGAGTAAGGAATACAGGAAAGAACAGCTTTGCTTTTCCCTCCTCCTTACAGGTTGTGTTGGTGGGCTATGTTGTCAAGCAATCTCAAGTTAAAGCTAACAAAGTCTTCTGTGTGGGAATAGATTTATATACACATATCACGCTCAGAGCTACACAAACACATATGCCCAAAGACAAGCTAATCCCTTTAATGAATCCAGCCCACAACACTCTAATCATTATGAATTTTCTTTATAGTAGAAGCTACATTCAGATGCAGAAACAGTGCAGTCTCGCTTGTAAAGTACTACAAACTTGATCCTTTTTGAACCTGAAAATAAGGCCTGGCTAATTTTTTCTTTAACTTTCAGGCCTCTTTGGGCCCAAATTTTAAATCTTCCTGATGTTAATTTCTGCAGCTTAATTATGCTACCATGATTCTTTGTCCTCACTAGACATATAGTGTACAAATCTACTGAGAAAACATCAATTCCTGGCAAGAGCTCTTGGCAAAGGAACGATTCTTCCCCCTCTGCAGAGCCATTTTGGATATTCAAACTGCACACAGAAATACAAAAATTTGTCATGGGATGGGTAGGATTAGTTGAAGCCACCTTTGAAGCCCTGTTGAAGTTCTGAGTTAGGTTTTGAGCTTGGTCTTTTCCTTGATATGAAAAAAAGCACAGCAGGAAGATGGAGAAGAGATGAGAGACAGCTAAAGGAATGGAAACACTAGAGTAATCCCTCCAAACCTCTACCCCTCTAAAACTACCCTGAACAGATAGATAAAAGTATATCAAGCCAAAACTGTTACTTCAGGTGAAACCTAAATTAGACACAGAAGCATCTGATGCTCAGTAGTACCACAGGTTGCAAAAAAACTGACTTGAAAGATATTTAGAAGTCTGAACCCTGCTGGCTAATATTGGGTGCATCCAGCCTTCAGAATTTTCAGGTTAAGATTATACTAAGTGCTTGATCAATATATCCCCTCTACTATCATAACCTGGATGATATGAAGGGATTTTCACCCAGAAGGTGAATAATTACATGGAGTAAATGAGATAGTGACAAAACCAAAACTTCATCAAGTGAACTATAGTCATTATTCCATCCTGTAAAATTACCTACATACAAAGACAGAGACTTCTGAAAAGGAAGAAATGAATTAGTGAGGGCAGTCATGCAACCTCAGCTTTTCCTTTTTGGAAAGGTGAGGTTTGAGGTTTTTGGGGTTTTTTTGCAAGCCTCAAAACTGCATTCATGGTTACAAGTATTTGTATATATATTGAATCATGAGTAATTAGATGCAACCAACTTAAAAATAATGCAATTCTAGAAATGAGGCTATCAGACTAGTCATGATCAGTCAAAATCTGAGATACCTATATCTCTGCCAATGCCAACAGCTCTGTCTATGATAAAGAAAATTCCTGAGAAATACAGCATTGCATGCATAGATTGTGTTAGCCATCATGCAGAGGAGGTTGTCAGCAGCTGAAAGAGGGGAAAAAAAAAAAAAAAACCAAGACATGGATCCCAGCTTTTACTAAAAGAAAATCCTTGCTTTCATTCTTCTCCCAATAAAAACTGCAATTCAACAGTAATAATATTGGGTTTAGAAGTATCAAATTCACCCATTTTGAATAGGCATTTAAGCAGTCAAATCAGCAAGAGAAACTGTTAATTCTCCTAAAGCAAGCATCAGGTTTTTTGTGTTGAATTATGAGATCTCCTGTATATAAATAAATTAGATATTATGTGGACTAGATTTACTGCAGTTACAGGATGAGCAGTATTTGCCCTTTAAATTGCTGTAGCATTATTTTCTTCATTCCCACTAGCTAAGCACTGACTAAACAAGATGGAATACTGATATAGTATGGTTATATTGTATTATTGAGGCATTAAAGACCTCATTATTGCTAAGACATCAAAAGCAAGACAAAAATATTTTCAGTTGCCATTTGACTTTCAGTGGTGGCAGGAAAAAAAAGCTGAATTTTCTCTCAAAAAAAATTTCAGCTTTAAGATTTTGCCACAACATATCACTGTCTATACAGTATCTCTTCTTTTCAATATCCACAATAAACCACAAATGCTTTTTTTAGCCACAGATGTTAAGGGTAGCTAAGATTTCATTTTAGAAGAACACTGAAAATAAGATAAAATGCTTCACCTCCATCTCCTTAGAGAACAACCAGGCTGCATGTCATCTCTGCTCATCTCAGTTGTGAGCAGATTTTAATACACTGGCCATGTCACACCTGGGACACAGCTCCAGTGGCCATGCAAAGAAAATTTCTGGGCTTTTCTAGTTTGTATTACATTTTTATATTAAATTTATATGCTCCATTACTACCATAATAGTCTGTTCTGACCTACAGAAGAATATATGGATGGCCAATATTAGGTGAGCAGAACAGATCAGGGAGCAGTGGCATTCCCCCATCCTGTCTGCATTACTCACTTGAATTCAGCATGTGACTACTTGAATAAATCACAATTTCCAGCTTATGTGACGTATTATTTTTTCCAGCTCTTAATATTGACAATTATGGGTGTTTTATTTAAAATAAGCTCATGGAGTACTCAGGGAGAAAACCATGAAATAGGCTCAATGTGCTTGGTTTCTCACTGAAACGGAGATGTGAATTTTTATCAGCAAACAGAAAGTTTCATCACCTAACTCTGAGAAGCAGAATTGAAGTATTACTCACACACTGAGACACACAGCCAGACCCCAGAGCTCTTACCTAAGTATTTTAAAATGTAACACTGCTAGAAATCATATCATTATAAGTCAGTATAAAGCAGAATTCTTAGAAATGTCATCCTGTGAGTAACCCAGTTCCTCAGGCTCTCCAGTCCCAGCTGGTGGAAGATTACCACACAGTGAAAAGGCTTGCTGAGGATTTTGCTGGGGTACTGCCAGTTGAAGTTCTGGTGCAGCAAAAGGCATTCTTTGCTGTGAGGAAATTGAGGAGAAGATGCAGCACCTGATGCAATCATCAGCTGCCAACCAATTTGCTTTTATTCCCTGGCATATGAAGTTTGGGCAAAGAGGAGTATTTTATGCAAAATAAAACCTCTAGTCACTGGTAAGTGATGGACTTGTCAAAAGATGAAACACAGATGCCAAATACTGGCTTATCTGTAAAACTTCAGCTAGAAAATGCAGCTATGTGTAAATGACAAGGGAGCAAGAAAGGAAAGAGAAGAAAGAGAAAATGAAGGAAGACCATGCAAAACACGTAGAAAGAGGAAAAAGTTGAGTGCAAAGGAGGTCTTCTAAACAGCTAGGACTGCAATATGACCGATATGTTTAAAATCTATGCCTGACTTTGGATCTAGTAGGCTGGAAACATGTGACTCATGCCACTTCTTTCCCCTCTGTGCGTGGAGATACGGAACAGATGAGTGCAAACGTCTGAGGTTTGCACAGGCAACCAACTGCTGAAGATGCAAAGAAGCAGAAACATGAGGAAAGAGTGTATCACAGGAAAAGCAAAGCAGATCACAGTCTAAACATCATGTTCCAGGTATCTACCATGATTTGATTTGTTAAAATTCTAATAACTCCATTACCCAGTCTAATCAGATTGCAAATAGAAATATTTCTGAAAAAATATTCATCAGCATCAAGGCAAGTTCCTTATTCAAAATTGTAAGGACTTAGCATCAGAGAGTCTGTGTTGCAAAGAGAGTAGGAAAATATTTATGATTCCATTGTCAAAGACAATGTTTAATGAAGCCAGTAAACGCAAAATTGTTTTCTGACTTCAAACTCTGCAAGGCATTTCAATGAATTTATGTCAACAACAGCCTGCTTTCAACAGTTACTAATACAATCCCTTTCAGTGCCGTCTTGGAAACAGGCAGTTCAGGCTTTTATGGCCATATTTTTCAAGTCCTGTACACTTTATGCTACAAACACATCTGTTTGAAATTAAGTCATGAATATGATTACTTAATGTGCACAATAAAGTCAAAGGGTCTAGCTGGCCATATGCTAACAATTGAACAGTACACCTGCCCTCAAACTTCACTGTAGATCAGTTTTTGCATCAAGCTACAAAAGCCTGGGGAAGTTTGGCTCTTTTTTTCTGGTTTTATTTTTCTCTCGGCATTTTCACACCACTGACTTACAAAATATAACAAACTTTGGGCCTGAGATAATTCTTTTCTTGCACGGTCTTCAGCACGTGGAGAACACTGTTAGGCAGGGCTTGCCTTTCAAAGCAACTCTGACAATAATTGCCAGTGTGCACTTAAATGTGTGTCAATCACAGCGAGCCTTAAAGTCTGTAAAAATGTAGGAAGTGTTCATTGTGTAATTTTATGTGACACTACTCATGATTCACAGGGGGAAAACAAACCCAAACCCCAAAACCAACCAGTGCTGGGAAAGCTATATCCCATAATGATCTGCTTCCTGGTTACAACAAATAAAATGTAACTATGAAGATTTGTGGTGTGCTATCACATATTTATGTTGATGCTTCACATCTCCATGCTGCTCTTAATTAATTTACCAGCACTATTCTTTAGAAATGCTGGCACTAAGCTCAAGAGATTTGTTCACCTTTTACCACTGAACACTACATTCCTAAAACCAGTAAGAAGCAACAATTTGATGTCTGATAAAATACTTGCAACACACTTAAAAATTTGAAATCCCCGTGTCACCTGTGAAGTCAGAGAATGAACTACAGAAGATTTGGGGATTTATTTTTTTGAAAACAATGACTATGACAGGAGGTACTTATCAATATTTACATTAAAGTCATCAACTAAATATGAAATATGTTTTTTTCCTTCAAAGTACAAATGGAAGCTTATTATTTCATGAGCACACACAGGCAACCAGAAATCATATCCAAATGTCTGGCATTTTAGATAAAGCACGATATCATTCTGAAACAGCTCATTTCAATTGATTTTTTTGGTACAAAATGGGATGGCCCTTGCCTGACTTAAAACATACTCTAATACACCACTCAGGAATGAGATCCAGACAAAGCCCAGGACATAGAATAATTAGAATATAACTGGGCTGCTAGTATATTTGTCCAGCCTTCAATTACTGTTCATTAGAATCAGAATTCACATCCCCTAGTTACATTCCTAGGTCTTTCAGGAATTGTTTTTCCCTTGAAGTTGTCTAATGGCTTAGGATTTCTTTTTAAACTCATATAAACTTTAAGTATCTAGATAATTTGACAAGAGAATTCAGAAAGTAAACATTTATTATGCAAAGAAGTAACTAAGTTTTGTGTGCAAAATGCACTTGTGTGTGCATTAAGTTCTTGGCTCTTATTTACAGCATTCTGGACATGAAACTGGGCCAAATAACAGATAGGTGAGATAACTTGGGTTAATTCTATTCTGGAGAATATATTACTATAAACTATTACTACTGAAAGACTGTAGTTAACATCTGGACCTGAAGAGTAAATTTTCTTTTCAAAACTAAGACTTAGGATGGTGTTTTGTTTGAAATGATGGCTAACGTATGTGAAAGAAAAATCACAATATTTATCTTATATGAAAATAAATCTAGAAGAAAGAGTGTATACCAATGATAAACGACATGCAGGGGGGTCTGACCCTTACATGTCAGAAATAGCCACAGATGTACAAAGCCAATGTCTTATGGATTACAGCAACACACTCTCAGGTGCTATGCTGTAATGAGGACAGACTTGTTTAATATTCATTACCCCTCTTCTTGTTTGCTCAGCAGAGAGGATATTTGAACTCCTAAGTGTTCAAATGGACTTTACAGACTGATTTCCCTTGGGTAGTCTTTTCATTGAAATTCCTATAAATTGATAACTAATCAAGAGAATAAAAGGGGCTGGGAAGGAGTAAACAGTTGCAAAGCTTGCTGGGGTTCATGAACCAGAATATTTTCTGAGAGCACTGAAATTTCAGGTATCAGAAGATTATGTGATTTTTAGCCCTAAATGAATTTTATCAGATTGTGTTTTCTCCTTACAGGTGAGAAAAAGACCAATTCTTAAATTATCACTTTCCTTAATAGGAATAAAATACACATTTTTGAATGAGCCACTCTGTTACAGAACACGAACAACTCAGAAAGAGAAGACAGTCCTGGCCTTCTATTGATCTCGGAGAAACAGATACAAGACAAAAGAGTGTCTTTTGGATGAAGTAGTGCAACAGGTGATGCTCTACTGGCAGAGACCAACAGGTGATACCTTTATAACAAAGATACAAAACCACATCACATTTAACCATCCACACGTACTGAGACGTGGTTGTTGCTTTTTTGTTAAACTGGTTCTTGCATTAACTGGCTTATATTCTCTAATGTGATTTGTTTTGGTTTTTCTTACTTTCACATAAGCAAGAATACAAATATCTTGAATGTGCTGGCCTGGAACCCATTTACAAATGTGTTCTTCTCTAATACAAGAACAACACAGCATGGAAAATTTAAAATGATGGTCTACTAAAAAGGCAACAAACCAGCGTAGCAATATCCCACCTTGAACAGATAATAGTAATACTCTTAATGCCCTTCTTGGTTTTCTTAGTTTGATTGGTCTCGTGATGGTTCTCATCTTCCAAGTTTTTCTTCTATTATTCCATAATCCATCACTTGCCTTGAAAAACAGTTTCTCAGCATTGATAATGCTCCTACAAAGAGGAATGTTTTTTCTTTGTTGCCTAAGACCAACTTTTCACCCTACCAAGATAATCAATCTGCCTGAAGCCAAAATTCTCTAAAAAGTCATGGTGAGCCAACAGGAAAGAAAAAGTTAAAATTGATGACAGGGCTGAGGACACCTCATCAATGAATTACATGTCTTTAATGGGCAGAAGTTCAATGTATTATATAGAAGAGACTCATCTAACTAAAGTAATAGATTTCCAACAGTTATTAATGATGAAACTTCTGCAGGGATTTGTAGACTGTCCTTATCCCTAGATTTCCAAATGAAGTAATGGATGATATTGGAGCACACTGAACAGCACAACTCTGAATCTCCTTACCCTCCTTTACCATTCAGATCTTGCAGTAAAAACCAACAAGAATACACAAACAAAACGAGCAGCAACTAAGCAAAAAAGCCAAGTGGCTTAGGGTTGTAGCCTTTCAGTGACAGGGTGGGGAGTGTCTATCTTACTCTACCACTGTCTTTTTGGATGGCATGAAACCCCACTCCTCCCTTTACCTTCTCCCATCATCTGCTTGGGCTAGATGTTGCTGCAACTATTTGTGTGATGTCTGCCTGGAATAGTGACATCCCACTATTCTTTAGGGTTCTGCTACCTTCCTTTAACCCTTTACCCATTTAGCATGCTTTTCTAGTGATTCCAAAGTTTGGCTGTGATCAATGACAGGAAAATATCAAATATGGGAACTGAGCTTTGATTTGAATTTTAAAAAATTCTTTACCAAGCTTCACTAACCTTAAAGAGCTAGCTCGTTCTTGTGTAATATTAGGTTCTCATTTTGCCAAACAGTCAGAACCCAGAGTCAGATCCATACTAATGTTGTTAAATCACCCTAGTTCTTTAAAAGACCTCTGATGAAATCTTTCATTTTCCCAGAAGGACTGTGACTTTTTTGAGGGTTGTTTTTCCACACCTTTTTATTACTATAGTGAGGTTGAGAAAGTTGTTCAGACCTTAGGCTTCTAATCTTTCATGAAAATGCAGCAAAAATAGATTTCAGAGTTTTGTCAAATGTAACACAAAAGTTAAAATGGTTTAATAATTTAAACCAGTAATTCACCTACATGATATTATATATGCCTTTCACAAATCTGCATTGAGAATCCTGCATACAATGCACTGGTAGATGTCTGTTTACTTATCAATATCACTATTGCTCATTCTACTTTCATGCCAGCACTTCCCAGAACTGCCCCAATGACTGAACCATCAGCACCTCATTTCCCAAGGAGACTTCAAAAGAAGTTCTCAAAGCATCATAGCAGAGTTTTGTCCCGAACCATTATTAAATTTCCATCTGAGCTGGGTATTGACCATCTCTCAGGTGCAAAATCCTTCATCTTGGACATTTAGAAATGTGTATGTCCATCTGACCTACCTGCTTAGTAGTAGTGGACTAGAATGCCATGACCTGGCGTGCTTACAGAACAGTCAGTGCTGCACGTGGCTGCCACTGAAAGCCTCCCAGGTGCTCAATGCAACCACACTATTGAGCCCTTGTTAAGAAGAGCAGCTTAGCCACACCTTTTGCACAGCACAGTTTCCAGCTCCTAACATATCTCAGAGAATAGCCACCTTTAGCCAGCAGCAAAGCCCAGAAAGTGCCAACTTGAGCAATGGCAGAGTTGATAGTGTCCACGCTCACTCCATGTTTCAGGCAGGGGTTATCCTGGAGCTGGGCTGGGCCTGTGGACTTCAGACCCTGTGGCCAACAGGTTGGATCTGCCAGCTGAAACTCACTTAAATCTAGTAAAGTTGCTTCAAACTTACTTCTCTAGGAGAGGTGGATAGGTTTGATCAGAATATAGGATTCAAAAGCTAAATATTTATCCAAATGGAAAACTCAACAGTGTCCAGGTCCCACTCTCCTCCATTGCTCAATGCAACCATGCCAGTGCCCTTTTTTGTACAAAAACCCTCCAAACTTCAGTTTTCCACATTCTGTAGTAGATTTACATTTCACATCTTGAAAGATAACCAAGTACCAAACAGGTCCAGTCCATCTACACAAGCTGTAGTTGATGTAGAACAGACCCTCCCTTAAGATCGGGGTGCATCATTAAAGGTAGTTCCCTCACAATTGTTGAAACTCATATACAACTAATTATTTGAAGCTGGACTATTAAAAACCTGCAAAATTAATCACTTCCTTGTCTATAGGACCGAGGCGAAAGACTTTACTGAAAAGTTTGAATATTTTATCGAAGTTTAACCTAAAGGCCACGAATCCACACACACCCCTCAACAGGATGAAGTCCTCTGGTGAGAAAAGTTGTGCTGTTGGAAAGCAATCATGAGACAGGGCTATGGGAACTACGACCCATAAATTAGGTGTCACTGACATTATCCACTAGAAATTCTTCAATGTAGGAGTATATCATTGCTGGAGCAATTACTTTTCAATGGTTTGTAGGGGGTTTTTTTGGCTCTTTTAAATAATGTTCTAACCCAGCAGGGTCATGTTAACTCTGAGTGCTGGTTCTGTTGGAGCTTGTCCAACTGTAAACTGAAATTCCCTGACCTTTGAGGCTCAGAGAAGACCTGATAACATAATCTACACTGATCATTTCTTGTAATTTAGCCTGTTTGGGTTTTTTCCCCTACATTTTCTGAAAAACAACCACAGCGTGTCTAACAGTCACTTTCAGACTCTATAAATTAACCTGGCTTGACCCCCAAAAGAGAAAAATGTTTTAAAAGGAGAAGGAGTAATTATTAAGCTTTTTGTCCACACTACTTGTCAATTTGCATAGCATTATCTGTAATGTTTTGAAAAGCTTTTTTTGGAGGTCATCTAATCTTGTTAAATCTGTCACAGGGCTGCTGCTGTATCAGACTGAGATGACACGTTTGCACGACACAACAAGTCCCCAGCAATGATGATAAATGCGTTTGTTTCTGGCAGTCCAACCATGCAGACGCTTATTATGTATGTATGCAGGCATTTACATTATTTAATCAGCTTCAGAAAAGAGAAAGACGGCTCAGGCACCCAAGATATAGTTTGTTTTTGTATGTACTTACTGCCTGCTCATGATAGTTTTAAGCAAGCATTATCTGCTAGCTGATCCAGAAAGACCATGAACTTCTTCAGGATTCCTACACTGTTAGCATTGTTTCTATTTGTTTACAGAGACCTATCCATGCAGATGGATAATATCCATCCTGTCTAAAACACTCCAACTGGAGCCTAAAACATAGTAAGTGACATCAAGTTCAGGGAAAGACAAATGTGCATAGCTACATTGTAGCAGAAATTTCCCCTGGCTAACAAAATACATGAAACTACCAAGTGGACTGTGCACAACTCAGGTGCTTTTATGAAGCATGAAAAATTAAATTCATTTCCACTTTAGGAATCTAGTCAGAGCAACAAGGAGTTGAGAGTAAAGTAATCCTGTAAACCCACATAGTTGGGAAAACAAAAAAATCTTTTCTTTCGGGCACACCTAGGATTAAACAAGGTAATTAACAAAATGGAACAAACAAAAGCAACCAACCAAAAAAATAAACAAACCTAACAACAAAACCCCCAAACAAGTAAAAAAACCAACAACAACAAAACCCAAACCAAAACCAAACTACAGACATAATTCAGAATTTGGCAATTAAAAGGAAAACTGCAAGCAAGCACTTTGTATTCCTTAATATGAGAAAACAGAAGCACATCTGTGTCTCACCATTTCTTAAATCTGAACACTAATATCAAGCAAACAGCTTAAGTCTATAAACTGTATCAACTGAGACATAAAACTTCAATTTAATCACTGTACTGAAGTAGTATTTCTCACTGCCAAATTCTGATTGCTTGACCATGTATTTAATATGGTCACTTTCCTTTGGTCAATCACACCAAACCCAAAGATGAATATACATATAGGGAATTCGGCTCAGAATTCCCATGCCATATGCATTTACAGGTAAACAATAAATCAAAACTCGTAACTGCTTAGAGATAAAACTCAGTATTTCCAGTACCCATGTCAGCCCAAAATGAAAAATACGTAGAAAAATGCAGCAACACCTAATGCTAAACTGCTAAATTAATTAGTAGAAGCATTATCTTAACACAGCCTGTGGTTTAAATGGACTTTGCAATCTGAAAGACAATTTATTCTTATTGATTTAATGACAGAACATGAAGAACTAAAAAAGGCAAACTCGCATAGTCATAACAGAGATTGCTGTACTGATGGAGATCAAATGTCATTGCCTTCTGTAGGAAGATCTGTTTGTTTGGCTTCCTGTGGGGTTATATATATTTCAAATTTAATGTTGGGCTGTCATTTTCTTCACATGTGGTGGGTTGACTTGAGACAGCTGCAAGTTGCCCACCCAGCCACTGTCTCACTCCCCCTCCTCAAAAAGGCAGGGTGAGAAAAACAGACAAAAAAGCTCATGAGTTGATATAAGGCCAGGAAGATGCCTTACTAATTACAATAACAGCCAAACCACGAGGAGCATAAAGAAAAGTAATTTAATGCATTGATAGTTAAAATAGATCGGAATGATGAGAAAAAACAATCCCCCAACTACATCACCTTGCCCCATGCTCATGGTTTTCCCTTGCTCAACTTCACTCCAGCATCCCCAGTTTCTCATCACAACCTCACCTATTTCAAGCAGACACCAGATATGCTTAGGTAAACAACAACACTGTATTTTGCAGAAAAACACAGGTATATTAATACTGCTTTATCCTAGACTATTTCCAGACTCTTATTAGAAGATACCTCTAAAGCACAAACTGCAGGTAGAAGATTGACTTGGCTCTGAAGGCAGTAATAAGTTAGCAAAATCTATAGATGAATTTTAATCATTTTCCTTTTTATATGAAGACCCAGTGTCAAGTAAGAACTTAGGAAAATTTGGAGGAAAGCAAAGTTAAGAACTTGGGCTTCCATATTGCCACATCAGAAATTCTGTTCATAACAAAAGTGTACAGTGATTATTAACACACACACTACATAAAAATATTTCCCATGAAAATATTACTTCCCTTTATAAGCAGCAAGTGACAGCTAAAAGCAGCCTTAGTATTAATGAAATTACACTTAATTGGTGTAAGCCTGCTAATTTCAGTAGGTTTGCACATATTTTACAGCAAACACATCTAGCACTTGATTCAAACTTATTTTTTCAATCTATATAATAGGCTTTGAAAGAATAAAAAGCACAACTAATTATTAATTTTTATGGAACAAAATGTCTTTCACTCTACTTCTAACATGAAGGTATCTCAGCTAATGCAATAATACAACAAAAACCAAGAATATTTACCTTTAATCCAAAAGTGAAGCTTTAGTTTCCAATAACCATTTTACAAGAATCTTGCAAACACAACAGAGTTTAAAAAGCAAGTTCCTCAAGTAGTTTCACGCAGTGTCACACACACACTGCCAGAGCTCCTGGTGACAAAGGTTGCAATAGAAGTTGATTCCCAAATCTCTGATTATTCAAATACAACTTTAATTTATGTTTCAAGATGAGAATATTGCAGAAAAGTGTGTTCTTGTTATCTTCCTAAAGGTAATGAACTGTTAACTGCAGACTGGTAATCACTTTTTCACTTATACATGCCCATATGAATATTTCTACTCGGACAGCATGAGGAGATGGATTTTCAAAAGAGAACTGGGAGCAACATATCATGAACAAATTCTTCTAAATGTTAAGATATGACATTCTTCTCAGCACTTTGAAAATGGCCCACACTGAATGTTTCTACTTCTAAAAAGAGAAGTCAAAATTACAGTGTTTCCAGCATGGCCATCAATCTTTCTCCTTTGGTTATGACTACATATGTCTAAAATTTTTTGATGCATTTTTCTAAGTGAGAAAACAAATGTTCATTGGTCTGAATATTTTGCTAAAGGGAAACATAGAGTACCTTCCATTTGCCAAGAAAAATAATTTATATATACAAAATATTTTATAAATTTTATATATATATACCTATCTCAGTGTTGGACTGTGTAGCATGTTGCTCATATTATTGCTGTTCCTGTTAAAAAATAATCTAACATATTTAGTACTAAGTCATAAATCCCAAGACTTCCTTGACAACCTTACAGATGGTTATTATGCCAATATTAACTCAGATTATCTCTTAACAGTGCTTTTCAATCTTGCCAATATTTTAGAATTTAGGCATCACAAGAGAAAAGAAACTCTTACTCAGGCTTCTGTATCTTAGATCCTCATTAAATTTTGAAGTGTGAGAGGAAAGAAATGGGTAAAGTTGCCAAAGTCTGAGCATTGTTTAAGAGAGAACAACTCCTGTTCGCTATGAGTCAACTTTTGTGTCCAGTTTCATTACAAAAATGCTGGCATGTCTTCTCAAGAGAAAGGAAGCAACAAAATCTTAACATGATGATAACATAGGGATGCTAAGCAGACAGGATATTTTAAAGATAAATCCCAGCTAGGAAAAGAAAATGTAAGTACTTATCATCCATTTAATGAACTCCTTTGGAAACAGCTATTCAAGCAAAATTAGTGAGATTTTTTACAGTTTCCTTGAAGCAATCACGTAATTTGGCATGAATATTGCAAAAGAAATTGGAGTACTGTCCTAAGTCCAGAGAGACTACTGTTTCTCTGGTGGAGGGTCTCCTGTCTTGCTCAGTGTCACCAAATTCATTAACCCTCCAGGGAAGAACTTCACCTCAAAGGAGAGAATGAAGGGGTAGGAGCGGGGAGGGCAGTACACGTGATGACAGGTGAAATACCGAAATACTTTATTTGAAGCATACCTACACCTTGACTAAAGGCTTGATTCAAACAAACAGACAAAAGACTTGATCCAAAATTTGATCACAGAATAAAGATTTTTTTTTTTGTCTGATCTACTCAGAAAGACTTGCAGGACAACCACCTTTGACTTTTACATTGGAGCAATTAAAGACATTGATTAAAGAGAGGGGAAAAAAGGGTTAGTGCTAAGCCTCAGGTACGGAAAATATAAGTCAGCCATTCAATTAAGACTTTAACTGGGCTGTGAACTAAAGCAGCTGGGAGCAAGGTAGAAGTCTGGAGCCCAAGGATTTTTTCCCACACAAAGAAATTGGGTGAGGTTGGGAAATGTGTGATGAAGTTGGAAATGTAGGAGATTAAGCCAACTTTTTCTGGAAGCATTATTATTTTCTCACAAATTTAGTTATTCCTAAATTTTTGCTTATATCTCTATCTATCCCAGGAAATTAGCTTGATGATAATTCTGTAATAATAATAATTACAAAAAACCCTTAAAAGGTGGAAAAATAATCCCCTAAATCTTTAATTTGTCATATTATCACAGAACTGTGTAGATTTATGAGCCATGGCAGAGTAGGGGGAGATTTATTTTTTCTTTAATTTTGTTTATGTTATGGGTTAAAATATACAGCATCTCAATTTCAAGGTTTCCAAGGAGACAAGGAAAAAACATGTTCCTCTTTCAAGCACACAGATAAAAATGTTGGAAAACGTAAACTTCAAGAAAAATTTGAGGAGGTAATCTTTGGGAGCTGATCTGGAAATAATTTTGACAGAGATCTCAATTTTCTAATCTGCTACACTGGGAGTGACATAAGTTGACAAATTATGTTCTTTTGTGATTTTGACAACATTATAACTTTGTAAAGAAGCACTAGAGAAAATACGGACTCTGTTATTGATCAGCTCGGTGAAGATGACACCAAAATGAAACAGGAACTGTGAAAAGATTTATGCACAATTTCCCAAAACTATTTATCTGCTACAGAGTAGCTCCATGGGATTCAACCTACATGGGCTCAGGTAGACACAGCTACTTAGTCATTCCAAAAATATAGCACAGTCCATACATAAATCTGTAAGAGGATCAAATAAAAAAAGCAAATAATCGAATGAAGGATCATTTCTTTACCAGATGACTTCACAATGGCAAAACTAGGAACTGTAAGAAAGAAGCAATAACCTGTGCATATGTTTAAATATTACAAGAATAAACCCAAACCTTACTTCAAATTACTCTGAGATTAAAGAAAAAGTCTAATTAACTTAGCAAATATTTGTGCTGACTCAGGCTAGCTGCGATCCTGGAGGGGAGGAAAGGCTGATGAATATTGCTGACCTCCAGGCTCAAGTGCTTAGTGAAGAGGGAAAGGTTGTGTTTTCAGAAGGGCACAGCCCTGGCAGGGAGAAAGGAAACTCTTAGCAAAGATACGTGCTGAGAGTGGGATAAGTGTGACAGAGCAAGGATCTCAGAGCTGGAAAAGGCCCAGACTGAACTCCATGGAGCTGGAGACTGTCTTTACTTTCTTATTTTATGTATGGAGTATATATACCTATGTTCAGACTAGATGATATTAAAGGTCTCTTCCTACCTAAATGATTTTGTAATTCTAGACATACTGTCCAGCATAAAGCACATCAATCTCACTATACACATTTGCCTCTGAACACAAGCCACTTTGATTGCTTGTGACAATTCATTTCGGAGCACTCAGAAAAAGCCCCGACACTGCAGGCTCACATATAACAGCATTTGTTTACATGTACCATGTGCATCTTCTTTCTTACTAGGCATGTAAGTCCTATTACCCTAAGAGAATGCATAATTCTGTCCTCCTTTGCATATTCTGTTTCCATCTGAAGCACAAATATGGGGGTGGGGGCAGACTGCGGTGGGGTGCAGAACAGAGGGAAATCTAGTCTCGGCTATTTCCATCTCTGGAAAGAAAAATAAAAAAAGCCAGCAGCAGGATACTTTGCAAAACAAGCTGTCCCTGTGAAATTTCTGCCTACTGCAGATTCAGTTGGCAGCCTAAGCTTTGAATAAGCTTCTCAATTTCTAACATGCTTCTTTGGAAAGCTGCTGCACATCAGAGTTTCCAAACCTGTGTGAGACATACAAACTGTGTTTTTTATTTTTCATGTCAACATTACTGAATTATTCAAATATGAAAATGCACACCAGAAAGATACACTTGCCTCTTCACTGGGCTGTTTAATCATTTACCAAAGACACTTGATGCTGGAAGTTAATTGTGCCACCAACTAGATGGTCACACAACTTGTGCTTTTGTCTTAATTCCACCCTCTCAAAATACTCCCTCTAAGAGCTCCACTGCCTGCATCCTTCCTGGAGACTTTTGAAACCCTCTCCCAGTGCTATGACAAACTAAAATGCCAAACATGGGATAAAAGATCTTGCTATTTCTTTAAGATTTCTCCCACAATTTATCAACACTTTTTTGTAGTTTAGGCCAGGAAAAAAAAAGTGTCAGAGGGCTCCTTCTCCCGTATTCTTAAACTCCTTGAAGTATCAGGCTCCATTTACTATTGTTACTCAGGGCTCTGAGACACTCAACATCATTCTTTTATCGTAGCATTCTTAATTCTTTTTTTTCTGTATAAAGATTTGTAATTTAAATTTATACTTAAATATGCTGAATTGAAAGCTAGTAATGATAGCTAGAAATATCAGTGGTTTCCACTAGTTAAATTTTGTTCTGTGTCTAGAACAAATCCTATAGGTGGTGGGAACTTGCTATTTCCCTGAATGAATGGCATATCTCAAGGATGACCCCCAGTTCATCTTAGGCTAAATGAATCTTCACTTATCTTCACATATAAAGGTAACTATAATTCATTGAAGATTACTTCCAATGCACAAAAGCTCACACACCTGACATTACCTTGGAAAGGGACGAAATTATCACCGAGGGGAAAGGTATATTTCTACAGCATAACACATTCAAGGATCTTCAGCATCCAAGTAAAACTGTCACTTGTTTCAGCCAAGTACTCAGATTTGGGAGAGTATGTCTCTGGCAGACCTCCATGACAATACACAGCTTTACAGGATCACACTTGGAGGTTACTGGTAGGTAAGAGCACCCAATGGACAAGTCTCATCAAAATTTTTGTCTGCTATCTATCAGTAGCTGCTATACTAAATTTCCTATCCCATATGTGCAATATAGAGTTGCAGCTTGCAGAATATTTGGAGATGCTCAACTTCTGGCTTGCAGCAAGAGCAGGTCAATAATCCACATTACTCTGAGCAGAGCACCAAGAGATTAAAACATTCCCCAATTACTCCACACACCACAACAGAGTATAACAGCTGTGAAGGAGCCATTGTGTCACTATTAAGTGTTTTGTCATGGTCTGTCAGACAATACCAAGGAAAATTCAAATCTGTAGATTGCTGCTAAGATAAAATGAAACAGCTCATTCAAATACATATGAAATCTCCTTGTGAAAGATTTACATGCAGAATTCTTCTTGGTGTTATGGGAATTAGCTCTCTGAATCCCCCACACACTTATGGCAGCAGGATACAGCCTTGTGACAGCGTGGCAACAAAAGATTTGGAAATTTCTTAGTGAAAGAGCATTGAGAATTTACTGGTAGGTAGGCTGGTCGTCTTTCATTGGTTCTTTTTTTTTTTTTTTTGACTGAAATAACAAGCTCTTTTAAATTATTTTATACTCACACCCAAAAGGCACTGGTATTTATCTTGCAAAACTTCAACCAAGTAATTTCCCTCTCCCTGCCCTCCAAAACCGCCTTTGAAATGCATCCATACTCCTAAACCTCTCCTGCTCCTTCCTTCTGAATATAAAAGGAAAGTGGGTATATAGAAACTTAATTGTACCTCATTATTACTCAGGTCTTCCAGCAGTGAGAGGATTTCCCGACACTTCACAGAAAACAGGACTAATGGAGTGACCCTATACCAACAAAGCACATCCATCACAGCAGGGCAAGCAGCTCTGCCAGCATCAGGTTTATAGAAAGTCCAGGTTGACAGTGCTCATGGTAGGTTGTTATGAACCTTTAACTAGTCCCACAAAAAGAAACTATTGAGAGTTACTGAGTAAAGAAACCTGCCAAAGCAGAGAAACCAAAGTCATTCCTGCAATGCCTGTGAATCCTCTGACTACCACTTCAGTACAGACCTGTTGTCACAGGCAAATATCATTCCAGGGAAGAATTAGCTATATTCAAAGATTTACTCGTTGGTCTTGTCTTTGCTGTTTCAGAAACAAGAAAGCCCTCTATGTAAACAAGTCTTGTTCATGAGAAAATTCTGAGTTAGTTCTTGAGGACCTTGTTCATTCTTCTTCCCTTTCAATTTGTTCCTTTCTATATTAATCTACTGTATTGTTTCACATCAGAAGCCTCCAATAGGACTTAAAAACCATATGATCTCTCTAATGTAATTTTATTTCTCCTTTAGACAGATGGTGACACATTACACAGCCCACTCTGTTTAGATTCACACAAAACCTAAATAAATCTTGTGCATTGTACTCACTTTAAATAGCACCCAGTCTTAAGAGAAACTGAGCTAAGACATCTTTAGGGTGCTCTACTATACCAGAATCAACATGGCAGGGCATTTTACCAAGTCTGGAACTCACATCAGGCTAGAAGTAACACTGGGTAGTTTGCTTTGGGTACCCATTACTACAGGCTTGTGTTTCTTTTCAACAAAGTTTGTGCTAAGTCTTTCCATTCAATTTTATGCAAACCAAACACAAATATGTCACCTCATTTTAACTTACACATTTCTGATTCATGAGAACAATGGAAAAAAGAAAGTTAGTTGCCAAGAGCAGTCTAACAACATCAGACTGTCAGAAAACACATCAAATTAGAAGTTCGTATAGTTTCTGGCCTCACATAGCAAAGCAGAGAACAGCTTTGCCTGCAGGGCCATTCTAATACAGGAAGATGTGTTTTAATAATGGATGCAAAGTATTTTATCAGCACAGCAAGGAGGGATGAGGGTGGGAAGATGATGAATGACTTTAAAATTCTGCAGGGGGTTCCTACTGATGTTCTTGTTTAGAAAGATGCCACGCTCTGTCACACTGCTTTCCCTTTCTCCAGGCTATAATGAATTGAGTGCAGCTAGGGAACCATAACCTCATGCAAGATCACAGCATGGTCTTATCTATCTTTAAGATCTAGTGCTTTGCTATCTCCAGTCATGTGGCATCAGCTCAGATGATGAATTTCTTCAAAAGAACCAAGTCAGAGTCTAGACCCTTTGCCTGCAAGGATTGCTTTTTGGATAGCAATCAGAACATGACATTTTCACTGCTCTATGAGGACATGCCCAACTTGCTTCAGACTCTTCACCTGCCTTGCAAAACTACAGGACCTTTTCGGTAACTGCCTCAAAGCTAAATATTCGGGGGACAAATTATCTATAATTAGCGTTCAGGAATGATATCAACTACATTAACCTTATATGCTTTTGCTCAAAGACTTTCCTCTTTTTTTTCCATGAAACAACTAAAGTGCACTTGTCTCTTTTGTAATTTATTTCATGCCAGTGTTCTACCTAGTGCCTAACCTAGATATTGACCCTTAACATCAGCATTAAAAGCTGATATTGAACTTAGATGTGCATCTTCTGTTTAAGACCTATTCACATCACTGCCAGTGACTCCAGAAATGCACATTTACATTTTGCTTTCTCTAGTACCCAACTAAAATCAACAAAGTAAAAGCCAAAACTTCAAAAATAAATTCCTACTAATTCTTTGTAAGACTCTTCCAGAAGTGTTCCAAGGAAAAAGCTGAAAAGATACAAGGAAATTAACTTTGGAATGTGTAATCAAAGAGGCAATTTCACATCCAGTACCTTGGAGCATGTAACTATCAAGTGACAAGTGTAACACGCCTAAAAAATAACAAAGCAAAGCCTGCAAATGCTGTGGCTAAAGCAGACAGGCGTTAAATAAAATATTAAATCAGAGGTTAAAAAGTGGTACTTGGTCTTCAGCAAAGTACAGGAACATCAAGTCTTGCACTCAACATGGATCAGGTGTCAGGGACTTCACACAGCACACACTGAATGCAAATACTGGTGTCATTATATGGTGTCTCATTCAGCAGCAAATTGGAGCAAAACATCAGATCCTGAATCACAATACACAACTCTAGTAGCAAATTAGACACAAAATATCCAGGAGGTCAAAATCAGAAGACAGTTTAACAATGTTGGAGGATGGAATGAGGCAAAATTAAGGTAGATATTGACTGCAAGACCTGGAAACTATAGTAAAAGCTGCATTACAAACAGGTTAGACATGGAGAAAAACTGTAACAGAGAGAGCCTGAGCCGGCACTGCTGCTTGTGCAAACAAGTATGTACTTCTCAGTCTTTCCCCCAGCAGGTAATCTGATTCCTGGCCTTCCTGAAAGCAGGACATCCAGCCCATTATCTCCATTGTACATTTGTCTCATAGAACGTGCATGAACAAGACAGAATCTCTAGTAACAGGTTGTGCTTTTGAGGGTCTACACAGCCACATAGCCAGCAGTTCTCTGAATACATTGTGCTTAATGGCTTTGAATACAGCAGAGGAGGCAACAGCATTTCATCTATTGAACTGTTAAAGGCCATTTGTCACATTTTTTGAGAAAATATGTGCTTATATTAGATTCCAGGGAGTAAAAGGATGTGTTGACAAAGGGCACATTTATTAGAAGAGACCTAAATTGCATACTTAACCTTAGGTACATGCTGTTTTAATGGCAAATAAAAATATGCCAAGCATTTTGTATTTTTCAGAACAAGGGCCAAAGGCAACAGAAGAATCAAATGCTCAATACAGAGAAATATTTTCTTTTTCCCTCGTTTCACCACCGCTAAAGCAACCTCTGGATGCCCTCAGATTAGAATATCTGCATAATAATAAACAACATGTTTTACAGAAGAGAAGCTCTGTTCTCCGCAGTCCCAATTGTTCCACCCACCCATCTGCATATGTTCTGCATTCTTATGCATCTCAATGGCAAAACAAATGTCCTTATAACTAGTGGGCAATAGTTGGTAAAAAATATGTTTTAGTTAGCCTGTTTGCACCTTCTTATCTCCATTTTGTTGAGCTTCCTATCGAACCTTGCCTCTCCTACAAGTGCATGGCAAAGCAGCTTGTCACACCGAGGGAAATCCCCTCCAGTCATTTCCTAATAACCAATATGCTCTCAGTAACTGCTAAAATCACAGGAGCTACAGGGACCTTAATTGTCCTCCAAGGCTTTAGAGGGAGATGATGCATGACTACGTATTGAAAAATCCTTTTTGAGGGTAAAAAGAAACAAAACAAAGCATCATCTACATTCACTCGAGAAGAAAAAATTGAATTGGGAGAAAAATCACAACATTCATCTGCCTCTGCTTGAACCTTGATGCTGTACTAGAGAGTAGACTCCTCAGACCCAGAGTCACTCTGCTGGTCATCACAGTCTTTTATGAACTAGTTCCTAGGGAAATGAAGGGGACAAAAGCTCAGCACAAAGTCATGTCCATCTCCGTGAACCAAGAAGGGACAAGAGCGGGCATTTAAGAGGAAATCTATCTGTACCAGGCACCAGAATTTTCATCCCAGAATGAGAGGGGAGAATGTGAACTGATCTGACAAATGAAATGAAAGACTTAGGGGATTATTTTCCACCTTTTAAGGGTTTTTTGTAATTATTATTATTACAGAATTATCATCAAGCTAATTTACTAGGAGTAGTTTGATAGAGATATAAGCAGAAATTTAGGAATAACTAAATTGTGAGAAAATAATAATGCTTCCAGAAAAAGTTGGCTTAATCTCCTACATTTCCAACTTCATCACACATTTCCCAACCTCACCCAATTTCTTTGTGTGGGAAAAAATCCTTGGGCTCCAGACTTCTACCTTGCTCCCAGCTGCTTTAGTTCACAGCCCAGTTAAAGTCTTAATTGAATGGCTGACTTATATTTTCCATACATGAGGCTTAACACTGATGTTTAGAGATTAGACACTCTTGTGTTCCTTGCTCTGTGAGCAAAGATCATGTCAGTGACCAAACCAAAGTGAAAACAAAAATTATGTGGGCACGCTGTTGCAACCTAAGACAAAACAGGTAATGTGTCTTCCTGGTTTGACAAAACTGATCCTTGGGGAGAAGAGGTACCCTGTTACACTGGCCCACAGCTCCTGATAACCTGGGTGCAAGGAGCCTGAATATAATTCAAAACAGACCCTCACAGAAGATGGGGAACTGGCACATGCATATTTGGTTATTCACCCAGTACATCCATCATTTGAATTATTTCCATGTTCTCACCACACGTTTAAGATTTAAACCAAACCGAGTGCTTACTCCCAGGAGATAGCTGACTTGCTGAAGAATTCGGAAAAGAAGAACCGGAAAAGCTACCAAAACAATCCTCATTTTTTTTTTGTTGTGCTCCCTCTGGCTTCATTCTTTGCTTGTGCATGGGTTGTACAAACACAGCAGTAAAAGCTCTGCATGAATGTGCGACTGCAAACCCTCCCGAGACCGGCAGCCACTGAGCAGGTTTGCGATGTTTATGCCTCCTCCTCTGGTAACACAGGAATCCTACTGGTGCAGCAGCATATTTGCCATGGTCAAACATTACAGTGATACAATAAACAGGCTGTTGAATCCTAGCAAAATAACTTAAGATCACAACTGTTTATCCAAGTGAATATTAACGATGCTTCTTCCCGTGACAATGCCAACCTGTACTGAAAATAATGAGTTCTCGCTGCTTGCAATGCTGAGCAGATAGACTGAAATTCCAGTATGTGACAGCAGTTGTATTTTTGTATTCTCAGAGGTACCAAAGTACGGAAAACAGTAAGAATTGCAAGGTAATATAAAGTAGCAGTAGTATTTGAGCCTAAAATAGGGTTTTGTGTGGTGAAACAAATGCACAAATGCTACTTAATTCTATGAGCATTTTGATAAGCAAGAACATATTTTTCCTTACAATATCAGATAGGAAATGGAAGAAGAGAACTGTGCTTTTGATGGACACACAAGACCTCAATTCAGGTCTTTTCACATCTCCCAGTTAGGTATGTATTGACCACTACCATACACTTATTCCACTATCTTGTATTTTGAGACTTGACAGAGAAGGAAAGATTTGCTTGCTTTTACCAGTCAGTCAATTTTTTAAAGGGTTTTCTGTCACTTGGACTTATTCTTGCATATTTTATCAGCAGTGTTATTCAACTCTTCCATTCTGACCACATAGCCTTCTAAGTTTACCATGAATGAATGTGCATATCATTTAATTAAAAAAAGAAAAAACAAAAAAAACCAAAAACCCCCCCAAAAAAATTTCCAAAATGGTGAGGGAGGAAAACACACTATTCATGATCCATGCATTATTTTTCACTTTTATGGAACCAATACAAACTACACATTAAGATACATTGAAATGTTAAGGTGAAAAAAGAGACTATGCTGAGGAAAAAATGGTAAGGTTTCTACGACCAGGAAAGGATAGATGAAGAATATGGAACAGAAAAAGTGGATTAAGAAAAAATTTACTTATAGGAAGAATAATTTAAAAGTTGACATGTGTGAAAGCTGGCACTGCAGCTGATCTGAACGGTCTTAAGCTCCTACAAGTAAACAACCAGACAAACAAACAAAACCTACTTCTGGTAAGTTTCTAATTCCCTAACCTGAAAAAAATCTGTTCGATCCCTGAGACTGCACTTAACAGAAGAATGTGTACTTTGCAGCATTTAAGAAAAAATCTTGGAATTGTGAGAGTAACTCTGAACATGTTTAATGCAACATGGAGTGTAATATATATTTTCTGAAGGAAGGATGGCTGTAAGCAACTCATTTTAGATGCTGCAGGTATGGATGCTGAAACAGGAAGTTTGACATTGATCAGAATCTCAGAGGTCTCCAAAAAGCTGGTCAGCACCAGGAGGAAAGCTTCATTTCTCCCTCCTTCATCTCCATTAAAGTTTCATTCAAAACAAAACTAAACCAACACTTCTAAGCGTTAAAAAATGCTATGGTTTCATCAGTCAGAATGGCAGAGCTCTGTTGTCCCAGCCAAGAAAGCTGAGCACATGAACTGAATCCTCTGAGAGCAACTGAACAGAACTGTAACCATGTGGATAACGCACCTGAATTGAAGCATAATTTAATAACCAGTGTAGTCCCCTTTACAGGAGTCACTCTTATCTGTGGATCTGATTTTGAGGAATTGAAGAATTTCATAGTCAAGTGAGTGGAAGGAACATTGTGAGTGACTTAAATTCCCACTCCAGAGGAAAAAGAAAAGCTTTCACTTTGACATGTTACCATTTATGATATACTTAGCTACACTCTAGCTGCATGTTTCTTTCCAACAAAATTCAAGTACTAAAGAATAAAAGTACTGTCAATTTAGCCCTCCATTAAGTGCTATTTTGTAAGGCTTTTTCTTCTCTCAATGTTTTCCACTTCCTTAGCTCCAGATTCTGCTTCAAATACCTACATTATGTATTTTGTCACAGAGTACAAGCATCAGTATCAATAGAAACAGGCCAACGAAACTGTACTAATAATGAATGCTTTCCAGTATTAGGTTTTAAAACTTGTCTGTACTCCCACCAATTGCAAAATACACTTTAAAGGACATATTTTTATTGCAGTTTTCTCCCATGAAGTGTGGGTTCCTGAAATAATTCTGTTTCCATTCACTGAAAAAAGACCTTTCTATACATTTCCATATGTGCAGAAAGCTTCCAGATGACACTTTTTTCCCAATTACAGAAATCAATATATCACACATGATTTTTCAAGACCCAACACAAGCTAGAAGAGTCCTTTTTCCCCCATGTTAAACTTTTATTTAAGTCTAGCTCAGAGAATTCTAGGAATGTTTTAATTAAAGCCTACTCTGTTTTACAAGTTGTCTTTACATGTAAATTCAAGGATAACTGCTGAAAGTGGGAAAATAGGCTTTAGAATATCTTTGATGCTTAAACAGTCAGTAAGGGTACAAGCCACTTTAAGCTATTTAATTGCAAATTGCAAAAACGGCTTAATATCACTGCTATATATAGTAAGTTGTTTAAATGCATAAATATGTCAAGGTCATTTGGTGCCATTACTAATATAAGAAGCCATTTCAGTATGAATGTTATTAATTGGAGGATTAATCAGTCATACAGCAATGCTTAAGCAACTTCTTCACAAACCTTGCAAATTCCAGGGTCATCCCTCCAAATATTTCAAAAGGACAATTACTTCTTTCCCCAGTTTACAAATCTTTCAAGGACACTAGGTCAGGTCCCACCCATCAACTTAGGCAGAATTTCTGCCTCCACAGAGAAAATCACTTAATAATTTTCAAGGAACAAATAAAACACTGGCTCTCACTACCACTCTCTGTCTTCAATATATCATTTCTTACATGTTACTAATGTAAAGCCCTCACTATGATTTCACAATTTGAGTACATTCACCATTATCTACTTTAGCTTGCCCACAACAAACTGAAAAGAATCAAATGCAGAAAAGCACCTTTAAACAGTGTACCGTCTTCAGGTAAAAAGTGTCTATAAATTTAAAACATAAATTTAAAAAAATTAAATAAATAATTAAAAAAACCTGACAAGAAAACCCCAAAAATGACTAAAGTAATGAAAGATGCATTACGGAGAGATTTAAGAAAGGACTGAAACTTGACCTGCTCTGTTTTGCTAGTACTTTACAGTTTGTAGGAAAAAACACAAAGAAAGAAACAGGCCAACCCCAAAAAAATCCCAAAGCCAAACCCAAGAGAATAATGTGAACAGAAATCTCTAGAAAAGGACTTTAAAATTATTTTTTCCCATTTCCAGCAGAAATAATTCAACATCTTGTTTCTTTCTAAAATGCACTAAAACTGGAAGAACAAAACCAGCTCAAATGCTAACAACTGGCATTACTTCCAAATCTTGTGTGCTGAGTTAAAGCTTTCCAGAAGTTTAAAATGTCATCTGGATGAAATTACAGTTCTGGTTGCTAACTGGGCTTTGTGTACATCTTTTTTTAAAGCTTGATAACACTTTCACTTTTTACTTTACATTGGGACATCTGATACTGCTGTGGGAAGGGAACAGTTTTTGGGTCAATGATGTTGAAAAAAAAGACAGAAGTAATTTTTAAGATGTTCATGCTGAATTTTTGCAAAATAATAAGAGAAACATTACTTTATTTGATAAATATTTCTTCATAACAACAACCACTAAAGACTAAAACTATTTAGATTAAAATAAATAAATTTTGAATTAACATCTAAAATGAGCAATTAGGATGTAATTAAGGCAAAATCTGAAAAGACATGTATTTTAAAATCTTTTAAATACATTGAAAGCCAATTTTCTTTCCTGATTCCTACTTATGCAAAATGAAGATGAACAAAACAATATTAAGTCAAAAAACAAGAAGAGGAGCTCTAACTCTTCAAGTACAAAAAACAATAAACAGAAATAAGTTATTTAAAGCAGTCCATCCTACTGCTATTGCAAACAACTTTAATTTAAGCATCATTAATCTGGGATTTTCTCTCAGTAGAGAAATGTCCCCCAGCTGGAAAGCAAAGACCAGATTTAACTGTTTAGAGATTGCAATGAAGCCCACATAAGTTCATATTTTTTCATGATGCCAATAGGCCTTGGGTTGTTTCCTTTGGAAATGTTAAATCAGAAGTTTTTAACTCACTGAGCAATGCATATGCACAGTCCATAAACACTAGCAGCACCCACCCATATGGAATTCTATCTCCCTTGAGAAATTAAATAGGCATGATACAACCATCATGCTTTTATATAAAATTTATATAAAGTATTACATATGCACCTGTATGTCAAACTGTTGCTCCCCACTTTTCTAGTTCTGTTTATTTTTGCCTGTAACACCACAACACCTTCAAAACACACATATTCACAAAGGCTGGACCTTCCAAAATAATCTATTTCTGCCCCTCTCTATCTATCACAAATGCAAATCCATGTTCTTCTCTAGGGGGTCTTAAATAACGTCTCCCTTTCCCACCATGCAGCTGAGGGGAGGGTAAAAGGTGGGAAAGCAGAGCACAGCTCGACCATCAGACACACCTGGTGAGTCTGAGTCCATCTGGAATTGTTCAGGCTCTGTGTAAAGTGAGTCAGACTTGTGTTGGGACATTTTCTGGGCAGGAAGATATGAACATGTACAGATGTGAACCCACCACTACCTCGATTTGACAAGTGCTCTGAAAGCTCTCTTTTGTTTTAAGAGTACAACCCTTTTCCACAATCCACACCTGAGCTCAATGCAGCAATCTATCTGCTTTTTCTGAGACAAACTTCACCACATTACAGCCTGACCTAGAAGAGAACTGATACTGCCAGGGTCAGCCTGCTCTTTTTGGCCTGCATCCATACATGACACCATGACATAAAGTGCCTTTTACCTCAGAAATAGGTTTGTTGGGGTTTTTTCCCTGCCCATTTCACAACTACCTTTTATAGTACATGATGAATCACAGTAAGACAGACAACTTAGATAAATTGGATCATAGCCAGTAAAACCCATCTCACAGCTGCTCTCTACCTCTGCAAAAGAAACATCCTTCATCATAAGATCCGTTAAAATAAGCTGTCAATAAAAATTCTCTGCAATTATCTGGAAAAGAGTTGCTGGCAGAAAAGGCCAGAAGCAATAAAATCAGAGATGGGTTCTGCAGCATCAGTCAGCATTCAGTGAAGAAAAAGAATCAAACCACTGCCTTACATTTAATAAGGATTAGGCAGAAGGAAATATCTGGCCAAGTAAATATTCAGTGTTTGTAAATCACCTGAGCTCCACTAAGCATCGTACCTACTGCCACTCACTAAAAATACTAGTGCCTTTCCCTGGAAATGCAATGTCATATACACTGATCTGGAAGGGAGAGGAAGGTGTTTATATCCTTATTAACATCCTGTACATCCCATCCAACATTTTCCTTTCAATGCAGTGCCACAGGGAAATACACTACCCTACCCTGAGCAGGCCAGCAATTTCTACAGAGAAAATGCCAGTCACTGGTTTGGAATGTGGTACCTGGTTTTGATGCCATGATGATTTTTTACCTTTTCTTTTATACCCCTTTTATCTACCTTTTTACAGCTTTTGTATTCCTAGTGTTTTTAGCCTGCATTCTTAGACTTATTTTATTAAGTTAGGAGACTAAACATCTCAGAAGTTCCAGACCCTAAGGTCCTCTCTAGAACACATTTTGTAAACTGAGATAGAACCATCCAGGAGAAGGTTCCTTGGGGAGGGGGGCTCATTTGAGCCTCTCATTGGGGAATCTCTGATAGATATGGTAATTACTAAGACCTATAATTTTATACCAGATCTTTTGAGGGTGTGCATTGCAGGGTGCATTTCGGCGCATTCTACCTGGACATGGTGCACCTAAGGTTCCTTAAAATAAATAGAGGGAAAATCCCTTTTTCCCTTCTAACCATGTTTGATTCTTCATTTTAAGACCAGGAAAAGGCATCAGTTTAACTGCAGGCAAGGAACTGTACTGCCTGGGCTGCTCTAATGCTGAGTATTAAACAGCAAACTATTTCTCTGTGCACTGCACAGGCATAGGAATAACCTTAATAGTCAGTCTTGTTGCAACAACACTAATAAAGTCATTTCCCATGTAATGGAAATAAGGCAATAAGACAGTAAGTAAATTGTCCAGCCCTAGGCAGAGCCAGGAGTAGAGAGGAAATTTTCAATTCTCAACCAGTTGCTGTCACTTCTAGACCATATTTTAATCTTCTTAATAGTCTGCTATTGATCCACACATAGAGGTCCTGTCAAACTTCATATGTCTTAAGCAGAAAAGACAACATCAGCTGATCTTTATTGGCATGAAGGTACTCCATTGATCAAGTAGGAACAAAACAAGGTTCCAAACTACCCAGCACAAGACACTTACAGCTGTAGAAGAAGTGACTAATCTTTTTTACTTCCAAGTTTTAACAACACTTCTTTTTGCTTACAGGGAAAAAAAAAAAAAAAAAAAGAAAGAAAATAACTAGAATTGCACCACTATTACTTATCTAAGAGATAGGAAGAGGAAGAAAAATTACCCTCAAAATTCCAGTTACAAAAAGAGACTCACTCAGAACTTTGTTGCCCCACGTAATCTTCTGAGGTCTCAAGATCCAAGTAACTTATCCACTCCACACAAGTCATGTCAAAGCAGTTCAAAATGGGTGGAAAGAGGAGATCAGGTTATTTTTAAAAAGAGGGCTGAGCTGCATCTCTCTGTGTATAAGTCCCAGCGAAGTCCCCAAAATCAAATTTAAAAAACACTGAAGTACACAGATCTCTCACAGGCTACCTCATCAAGAGATGACACCAGAGAGGATTAGTTTCATTAGTACCTAGCTTCATACCCTGGACAAGAGGGAACACTGTATTAGCTAAGAGCGTCTACTCTCCTTCACTGAAGACTGTGGAACTTAGTGAAAATGAATGCTTTCTGTCACAGGTTATTTGTTGAAGAAAACTTCACTTCTCATATTAGCTGCCAGCTGAAGGCATATTCACATGTTACTGTTCGAGGTTTGATATCAAAGCTGTCCCAGATGACTTTGGTCAGTGCCATTTCCCACTGCTGATAATTTGTGTGCCTGCACAGAATAAAAAATTCGGGGTCTTCCCTACTGACTGGACAGAGTTGAAGCTGTAGCTCCCACTGTAACCATCTGGCTGTTTCACCGGCTTGGATAAGGTCCTTCTGGTTTCTCCCACTGATGCTGGTCTTGAAAAAAGTGGGTTTGAATATTTTAAAGTAAAAGGACTAAGTCAGCCATTCATCTTCCACTCCTTTTAAAATGACTATAGATTTGATATCTTAATTTGTCTTTGGGCACCTGTTTACTGAGAGATTAAACACTAAAACCCATTCACAGGGTGAAACCTTTGTGTATTCCTTTCTAAAGAGCTTTAGTATAACTTGTGTTTACCATTAATTCCTTTTTCTAATCACTCATCTGAGTCCTTCCCTCTGTACACAATCCTTACATAAAGAGAGAAACAAAGTTTCAGTGCTTTCTTATGGTGCCTTTTATTCTTGCACTGCAAATCAATGCCTTTTGCATTAAGACAACTTCTTCCACATTCTTTTAACCAGCAATGAGCTGAGCGTTCACCAGAAGCTGCAGGACACAGCAAAGAGAAAGCAAAATAAAGTGCAGGGCTATGCATTTCTTCCTTTGGGAACGAGGAAACAAATCCAATAAAAGATGTGCACATCTTTTATCTAAATTTACAAAGACTGCATCACAGAGTACAAACAGCATTCAGGGTACCTTACCCTAGAAATGGGCAGATTTGTGATTCCACTGGAGCTACAAACTGAGCAAGAAAGGGTCTGAAGTCTTCAGACTGACCATACAACTGCCAAAATGTCACCAACAGGAGCACACTGAAAATGGTGTCAGTCCTTGTCCTGCTGCAGCTTCCATCATGTGAGGCACTCTCAATGGCTACCAGGCACAGCAGCCCCCTGGAAAGGCACCCACCCATTCCCTGTTTGCCCGAGGCTATGTCATGTTCATTCTTGTGTTTCATCACGAAATACAAAGAGGGGGAGAGGCAGCAGTAATGCTTTCCTTACTCCTCTTGCATGAGTAATAGCAAAGTGTTGGCAATTCAGTAAGGAAAGGAAAGCTCTTGGTTCATTTTTGCTGTTTTGCTAGAGGTGAGGTTAACTGTGTACCTGCCAAGGAAAAAAAGTGATCCATGCAGCACACTGAATATAGAGCTAGAAGGTGCAGTATGGTGGAAACAAATCAAGATTTATAAAGTAGAAGAAGGAGTGCAATTTCATTACTGAATAGTCACATAAAAGATCATCTTGATTCCTTTTCCCTGAACTGCCCACATACACCACCATCCAACAACTAATGACCTGGCAAGTCTAAAGCAAAGCCAGAACAGCAGTCAAGCCCCCCTAGGCACTAAAAATCAAGCACTGGTCAGAGTTTCAGGGTTTCTTACCCAGCAGTAACATTCCACCTCCCAGTTTCACTAAAACCCTTCAAGCTTCTTCTCCACTGCTCTGAGTGAAGCCTGTTCCATGCTTCCTTTCAGGACCTTCTTAAAAATGATATTACTCAATGCCCCCCCTTTTTTTTTTTTTACCAGTATAAGTTTGATGGATTTATTAAATATATTCTTGAAATAGCTTACTGGAAAATAATGTTTTCTTTGAAATCTACATTTACACCAAATTCCTTTCATTATGCTTTCTACTTTGTAAGTAGAACAACTTTAAAATTAATCTGCTGGTTTTTATACTCAAGCCTGCTAAACAATTTCCTTTCATGAGCAGTAACAGCCTTACACTTACACAGCATTATTATATGAGAATTTTTGTGTTAAAGAAGAAGAATGTTCCACAAATGCACAGGCATTTTTTGGCCATTGTACTCACACAGAAGATCACTGAGTTTTCATAGTGACATTTGGTATGTACCAAAAGGACTGGTGAGGATAGTTGTCACACCGATAACAGCAGATAAGGGAGTTTTAACTTGGACAGTGAGAACACTCAATAGTCAAACTACTCAGTTTCAAGAGAGTCTTTGTCATCTGCTGGACATAAACAAAGCTTCCAGCATTACGTTTCCTGTATCCATAAGGTGGAATTTCACTCAAGTTATGACTACGCACAAATATATGTGTGTCTCTGTGAATTACTAGAAATGTTAGCACAAACCACTTTCTGCAGCTGTAGAAAAGACTTTTTTTCCTCATGCTGATACCTTCAGGGACTCATAAAAACAGTAACTCTTGCTGACCATAGGCAGCATAAAGACAATTTGGGTGTCTGTCCCTTATATGTAGAGATAAATAAATAAAAAGATTATATAAAGATGAAAAAAAGAAAAGATTTTATATATGCACACACACACCCCCCAAAGCAATCACTGAAATATATAAGACTGTAGTAAACACTGCTTCCTTTTGGAACAAAAAAAAGGTGCAAAGAACATTCCAGGAATATCACCTTTACTCTAGCACAGGTAATCTACCAGAACCTCTAACTGCAACAAGAGAAGTGTAATATTTGCCTGTGTCATTTTACCCTAGAAAAGGCTCAATGAACCAACACTTCCACCCGCTTCCCCACCAGGAATACGTCATTTTCATTGCACCTTTTTTCACAGAAGTTTTTTTTTTCAGGCTCAGAATAGAACTTCCATTGCATAAGAACAAGCAATGCAGTACCACTAGAATTTGAAGAGTTTACAAATTACTCTCTTGAATTCAAATATGCATTACTAATGCCAACAAGCTAATGGAAATTACAGGCTAGGTAATCATGACACTTTACTGACTTCCACCTACCACAGATAGCCTAAGCTTCCTGCAGGGCATGAGATTTACTGGCCCGCTATGACAAGGTCCTTCCCAATTTTGGAGTTAGAGATGAAGGCACCATTAGACTAGAAAATGATAGTTGCCAGGGGTTCAATGCAATGATTCAAGGTATGGGTCAAATGCCCAACAGGGTACACAAGAAATGTTGATATTTGCTATTTCAAAGGGACAATTTCCCAGAGTACTCAGGATTGCTTTAAAGAGGTCTGAACAGAAGGAAAACTTGCATAAATCCTGTCCTTTTTTAGATTAGTTTATTAGATGACATCCTAAAACTTCTGATGACTTTCAAAAAGCTTGTAGGAAATATAACAGAGAGGTAGGCAGACAGAAAAGTGGTCCTGTACTTTGGACAGATATTTATTCAAAATAGTTATGGGTCCTTGAAATTTTCACCTCTGTCAATCTTTTCAATCCACTGTGCCTTATCTTCACATGTTGTAATAGTGTAAGTAGTGAGGCACAACACATCTCTTTTCAAGAGTATTCAATGTAAAAATAGAACCCCCCCTGCCTTTTTGCTATCATTTTTCAATATTAAAAAGAATGTTTTTGATCTCCTAAAATGAGACCAGAAGTTGGTGTGAACTGGCTGGTGTACTTCAGGGACTTTTGTAACCCGAGAGCAAAGAGCAAAATGTTTGAGTGGATTAAAATTTCTGAACTTGTCTACACTTTCACAGGAAGCAACAGCAGTGCATTCCACTGCGCTCTCCCCAGTGCTGAAAGCAGCCTTCAAAAGCAGCACAAGTTTTCTGGGCAAGAATTCTCAGGGATTACCCTTTGCCTTCTCTTTAAAATAGATGAAATACATCAACAGTTTATATCTTAGCATCTTCTAAGCATCTCACAGTGTTCAACAGAGATGGAAATTTTTCTGCTTGAGGGCTGCAAATCTACAGAGCCTGAGTATATAAATGTGAATTTCTATATATTGTGCAATACCTAGTTATTGACTTTGCAAAATTAAGACACTCTGTTTCTTAAAATCTAGCACTGAAATTACAAGCAGTAGAGCCTACTAGGAGTAAACTATATTAAATGTCTTCTGCTTAGGCATAATGAATTATAGTTTCAGAAACAGACAACGCAAAGGGTTTCTTGCAATTGTTTCATGATAAAAAAGGCTCCACTCATAAAGTGGTTAACTCTAAACTGAGAACAAGGTAGCTTAAGGATTCAAATAAAGAATCCTTTCAGGAGAGATTCACTGCCAAGAAGCCATTGCTGTAATCTGTTATTTGTGATTCGCAAAATGGTGATTTTAGCAATAGATCAGTTTACTGACCTGAAACTAAACCTTGTGCACTCCTGAAGTCAGAAACTCAGTTTTAAATGAACTACACCTTAGGTATGTTTCTCCAAAAAGGCTCTTTCAAAAGAAAGGAGGGGGAGAGTTGACTGGATAAATGATTCTGTTCCCCACGAATAAACACAATACAAAGCTATTTATATTATCTTGCCTACACAGCACAGTATAACATTTTCCTTCTATATAATAGCATACTCTGCATTTACAGAAGAGAGATATTATATGTTATGACAGAACTGTTTTATCCTGTTCAAAAAAAATGACATGCATCAATGGGAAAATATCAAAAGAGCAGAAGGAGAAGATTTTTTTATTATTACAGACATGGTAGTCTGTCGTAAATTAACGAGGCCATTATCAGCCAGAACACCCAATATATGCTCCCTGACAGAAGCCCATTTCAGGAACTGGTGACATTTTGATTAATGCTATATAATAGCACTGCATTTTACATGCTATATATCATCAGACAAGCATTGCACCTTGAACAGGATTTCATCTGAGTTCTTGCCAGATGACATCAGGAAGCTAGGTATATGCCTTAATTAAACATTTGATTACGACTACTAATTATTGCTTGAATTAAGACAACAACAAGTCTAATGACTGCTTTTTGGAATAAAGGGTTTCTTATTTTCATACTACGTAAACAGATGCAGAAACAACATCCATTGTGCTAAAGGCATTAATAAGAGATAATATGTTTTCAAAATTTAAAACAATCCAGTTGATTGCATTAAGCACTGCTTGGGCTTGCAATTTTTCTTAGACATTGTTTTCTGGAAACTGTTTCATAGGTGATCCATTTCTGTAATAGCTTCATTGTTTCATCTTTCAAAGAAGAGCAAGTCAGGGCCTTAGAAGAAAAGCTGTGTAGGAGAATTGACACATAATACTCCTGAGTCACAAACACACTGTGTGTTTTTTAATGTCTGCATTACATCTGGGATTACTACTCTGCTTTTCAAATGTGGCTGAGCTTGAGCTGCAGAGATAGTCATCAAAACCAGGTACAAAACAAGACAGCTACCCTTTTAAATATAATACAGAAAGAAATGCCTGAAAAGAGATTTCCTATTTACCTGACACACCTCCAGAAGAGGGGTCCCTACATATTCATTCCCACATTGGAAATAACTAACAAGGAATGAGAAACAATGTGTCCAATGCTACATACAAACTGTAACTTAACAAAACAAAGCAGATGTAGAATTCTGTAATTCATCTGCCTTCCACTTTCTAAACATGTCCTTGATCCTCCCTTCAGAGAAACAGCAGTGCATTAACCTCAGCTTCAGAGCTGCCCTTCCCACCTCCCCATCTGGATGCTAGAAAGGCAAGATCAAAAAAATACAAGTGCTTTCCTCATATCTAAAATTCAGGAGAAAAACCTAATTCGTTTTCAGGAAACAAGAAGGGAATATGCTATGTTTTAATACATATTTGACAAAACTTTTACCAGCAGCCAGAGGCACACTGAAGAAGCTAAGACACTTCTGTGAGTTGTGGATTCAAGTGAAGCCAGCGAGACAGATCACTGTACCAGAGGTGAAACTTCAGCAGACCTGCTTGGCTTCCATGTGGCTTCTTTACTTTCTTGGTGGGGGCTGATCAGTTTTGAGAGACAAGATGCTTTTACAGAGTGTGTTGTATTCAACTGGCATGCACAGAGCACCAGCTATGTTTGAGACACACGTGGTACACATTGTGTCCAGAGAAGGCAAACAGGGTATGCTGTGGTCCACAAACGTTGAAACTTTTTGTGTCAGTAAGACTTGCCTGAAAAGTGAGAAACAACAAGAAACTCACCTTCAAGACCAATTCCCAATGGTAAAATGGGGATGGGCCATGAACATCTCGCACGGCACACAACATTTCCCTTACCAAGGGCCGGAGGAAAAAAAGTAGCAATGAATTTGAGCCAATAAGGAAAGCACAGCCTGAGGAAGGCTGACTTTAGAAATATGAAGGCATGCATACTCATGGTACTCCTTTTAAGTGCATCGTGGTCTGACAAACATCTGTTATTGCTTTATGGGACTTAACACAGGTTCAAACCTTCAATTTCTTCACAGCTCTCCCTGATGAACTTGCCCTCGGGCACATACTAGTGTTCTCCCTCCTTTCAACTTGTGCAGTTAGATCACATTCCTTACATTGGGTCAGCCCAAGCCTGTGTATTTTACTGTCTCTTGGGTGGAGAGTGTCAGACAAGGAGAGATTAATGCATTATCATACAGGTTTTGATTTAAAATTAGCTTACCTATTGAATCTCTTTCAACTGGCCTTTTGAAAAGGATAATATATTCCAACCACCGAGCAAAGAAGTCTCCTCTGGCATTGATTGAAATAAAAGAGCATTTTTGCTTGAAGAGGATTCCTTTTCTGACCCTTCTTTCACTCAAGACTTTTGCCTGTAATTTTGGTAACCCGAAGCAAATCTCTTGCATATAGTCATTAACCTCATGAACCAAAGAAGAGCGAAGCTTGGCAAGAGAAATACCTATTTTACAATTTCCCTCCAACAGCATATGCCCCATTTTGTTTAATTTTCTAATCACTCTTCATGTATGCCTTACAAGCTAATCTCTCCAGTCACAAAAGGAATAATGAGAAGATTGCATTCATGTACAATTAATGTTCAAATTGATTGAAAGTCAGATTTTGCTTTGACTTAATTATGTAAATGAACACTAGAAAGAGTCAAGCGGGTGAAGACCACAGGGTTTGATACCCAAGCATGTTGGCTTAACCCAGCTGAGTTTCCTTCTACTTTATGCACACATACAGAGAATTAACAAGTATTTTACAATGGAAAGTCCGTACTAATCCCATTTCAGCCCACACTGCCTGCCCATGTAGACAGGAATACTCTGTACTGCAAATTAAGGCTATACAAACAACCTGAACTACACCAAAACTAATCTATCACACCAGAAAGGACTGATATTTAAATCTACATAGAATCAAGTTAAAACTTTCACTTGACGTCATATGCCAACAACACCCATGCTTTTACAAAATAAAAGGGACAACTCTATGAAGTATTCTCTACTTTTACTGTACAGCCTTTGCTGATAATTTTGGAGACGAAGGTTTCCTACTGGCAAGTGATTTAGGGCCAAAATTAACACTAGGTGGGATAAAGACATTTAACAAAAGTAGGAACCTCAGAATGCCTATAAAAAAATATAAGGGCAAACAGTGGAGAAATGTGAGCTACAGCATATTTACAGTATTACTGACACTTTCTTCAGACTCTAGTTCACGTTCAGGAGCAAGCATCATTACCAGTCACTCAGTTGCCAGCATTCTTGTAGCTGTTTCTCATTGAAGCTACAGAAGTCAGAAAGTGCATTTTAGGGAAATCTCCTTCCCACAGTGAAACTCTTCTAGTTCTATTCCTTTTGATAGACTGAGATTCTGAAAAAAAGAAAGCTTGCCATTGCTGACTCTCCAAATGCACAACTCAAGTGAAGGCAGGTGTTCTGCTCAAAAAGCTATGTCCCACAAAACTTTTTTTTCCAGCTACTTGAGGATGGACCTAATGCTTACAGCTGTGAAACATTCATGCTTGCTTCAGTCGAGGTGAGCTAGCAAGATTTAAAGGTCTCAAGGTCCTAAAAGAACATCAAAAACACTGGTTAGGAAAGGAGTTTATTACCTGGAAAACAGAACTCCCAGACTGACAAGTTGCCAAAAGTAAAATAACACAGAAATCTATCTCTCTTCACAATATGTGCCACATTATTTTCAGCAGATAAAACTGTTTTTGCTTCAAGCAGTAGATATAATACTAACAAGCTTGAGGTGTTTTATCACACGACATGAAGTAGGCTTTCGCATTTTTAATGGAACAGTTGATCTCAGACAGTGCACAGTATTTCCTTTTTTATCATAGCCTGTAAGTGATAGGAAGCTCATCTTCCGTTTAAAAAACTGCTTTACTGTGGTATTTTCCAATTATTTTTTAAATGTTTCATTTCAGGCATTTTTATAATTATGTGTTTTAAGATTAATGTGAATTACCATATGGTTTAAAATGCAGCAATTTTGCATGAGGCACACCTGGCTAAGTGAGGATTATGGCATTTTTGTCTGTATGATATTCAGTGCCTAACTCATAATCAAAGACTAGTAGAAATCACACACAACTCTTGACGAGCTGTAAATGAGCCTCCATCAATCCACAACCTGAAATCAAAACCCACTTGGGTGCTTCAATATTTTTACATGTGCCACTCTGAGTAGATTGGTGGCAGACCCTGTGAGGGCCAAGTTCTTCGTGCTAATTGTGTTTGAGATTCAGCAGCCAACTTTAGGAACCACAAAGCTAGAGCTTGCATGGGTATCTGTGATATTGCTTCCTCAGAGTGCACTCCCAATTTGTATGCCAACACAGACATACTATCTCCTCATTCAGAATGGCTGAAGATGCACGTGCAGAAGATCCATTCAGATTTTAGTTGTCTTGGTAAGTCTTACACACAGGATCATTCGAAAAGTTCTGCCCAGACACTTAAATGACAATGGATCTAAAAACGCCCTAAAACTATTACGAAAACCATACTGCATTGCAAGACATTTTGTTATTGCAGAGGACTGCAGGCACTTCCATGCTGGCCATCCTGAAGAGGATGGTGCTGCTACTGCGTAAGTCCAGTTAGGATCCATAAATTATTTGCCGCAGCACTTCCCATGAGTAGCTCAGCACACGCCTGACACAGGCTCCCAAAAGCCAATTAAGTGCAAAGTTGAGCAGCACAAATAGAGTAGGACAAAAACAAGGATGCATCTTTGCAGTAACCTCCTGGTAGCAGGTGAAGGATTGCAAGCTAAAACTTTTCCCTAATAGACGTAGTTCAAATTATCTGTTTACCCACTGCTGGTCAATAAAAAAGTCTAAGCCAGTTCCACAGTGCATTTTCTCTCAATGTGGAATGAGTGCCTTGGAAACACTGCAAAGTTTAAGGGGACAGAAAGAAGGAAAAAAGGGACTTGATACACAAAGAAAAGGAAGAACCCAGGGTCCATGCCATTCCCCCCACCTCTGTTCAGGGCAGAAGCAACAAGAGACCAGCTGGCCTCTTTTGAGGGACAGGGCTTCATCTCCAGTCATGCACTTTCACAGCACAACTGCCCTAACTGGAAGGTATGCTATTCATGTCTCCTAAAAAAGTGATAAAGTAAAAACACTACTCTGAAGCAAGGCTGTATCACTTCTGAGGATCACAGACAAATGAGTGATACTTGATTTCAAATTCTGCATTAAACCAGAATAATCCCTGCATGTCCCAAGAGCACTTCATAAGTGACTATATAATCATGAATTTACTCAACAAAATCTTACCAGGTCATCTCTTCCCCTACAAACTGCTTCTTTAAGCTGAAAGAATAGAAGTAAAACCAAACATAAGGAACCTTAACCTGTTTGTCTGTACATCAATTAGATACTTTCTGCCATACTGGTGTGCTGACCTTTGAGAAGCAAAATAGAAAGGGGAGAATACATGAAATTACAGGAAGTCTCACTGCATTTATGCTGTCTCTAAGTGAAGCAGCACCTAAATTCCCAACCATATGCCAACCGACTCAAGCCAGGTAACAGATACCAATATCATTCTCATGAGAAATGTTTTACAGAACTGGAAGTGCTCCAGGGCAAAGCATGAATAGGAAGGATGAATAAGATCTCTGCAGGGAAAGATCCTCTTCATAAAGAAAAAAAAAAAAGAGCTAAATATTAATGCTTTCATATTTACATTTCTGTCAAGAAAGAATACTTTGCATTTTTATAACACCTAATTTATAGAAGTTACAAAACACTTCAGACATAAATAAATTTCATTTGTTACCTCCCATGAAGTGTGAGAACATTATCCCCATTTCAACATTCAGAAGCTTAAAGTGTTTATATTAAGCTATTTACCACAGATTACAAAGAAAGACTAAGGAGGAGAGACAAAGGTCACATGCCTCTCAGCTCCTCTTCTCCCTGCTCTTCAACATTCAACACTGTGCTTTGCAGAGCAATTTTTTAAAAATATATCTATATTTTAAAAAATCAAATTAAAATTTATATTTGTTCTTAACATTGAAAGAAACATCCCTATGACATAAAGGGAAGTGCACAAGGAGCAAAAGGGAGAAGATAAATCAGCATGTTCTCAAGGTCTTTCTTTTAGCAGTCTTTTCCCAGCTGAACAGTTCATTTGTCTTTAAAATATTCTTCCAGCATAACTGACTCCAAACCATCCCATGTGATAAACAACAAACTTTTCTATTTCTTCTCAGTGGGAACACTGAAGCACAAAAGTCAAAGCTTATACAAAGGTACCCAAGGACTCATTGCAAAGCATGGAACTAGCTAGAGATGAACAAATATATTTATTTGTTTTGATGGCATAAGTGAAAAATACTTAAAGCCATTTTATGTGTGTGATTCTAGGTCAATCTGGAGTACTTTTTTGCATCTGTTGCTGTAGTGAGGAAAAAAGGCAAGAAAAGGAAAAAATAAATATTTCTCCTTGCTTGAAACTGAATGATACTACATTTCAGTTACTCGAACTGCTAATAAATTTTACTTTTTCCAGCATAACAAAATATAATTAGAGATTTTATGATACTGGGTTTTTTTAATTGAAAACAGTGTTGTAAATAAACACTGTATATTAAAACATTTCTGCCGTCTTCACTACTTCGCAGTCTGTCTGAACTAACCCAAAGAATCCAACTTTCAGACCCCATTTATGCTAACCAAGGACATAAGAGCCACTGATTAAAGAGCCTCCTATCACAGATCAAAACCCACCTGTGCTTATCCCACAACTCCCTTCTTAGGGCTGGCCACTGGTGTCCAACTCAAGTGACCCCATTGTGTGCTTTAGTGACCTCTCAATGATTTTCCTGCCCTGCTTTCTGCATCAGGGAACCCAGACAGCTGGGAGGGAAAAGCCTGCTGACAAACATTCCTGTTGCATATGGCCAGCTGTGAAAAGAGGGGAATTGGTGACATAACCCTGCAGCTCCAGGGTTACAGATGTTATGGTGAGGGCTGAAACTAATCTGCAAGTCACACACACACATTCTACTGGACACTTTCCATTTCTTCTGACAACAGCAAATACATGCTTCAGTCCAAAGGAACTCAATATAAGCCAAAGGGATCACCCCCTCATCACATCAATTTTCTTTTGTGAGAAATTGCAAGAAGTATCAATTTCCAAGCCTGGATCAAATGAGATGCTTACAAGTGACGGAGAAATTTTAAAACACCAAAACCTTAGACAGAATATACATAAGAAATTATTTCCATGCACCCAAAAAACCATCACTGCTTATCATGAAACAACAATTGTGCTGGATATTTACTCAGGCCATAATTATCTTTGTTTACTATGTAAGCCTAGGCAGATGAAACAAAAAAAGCTCAGTTCTAGCACTCAGTACCAGAGCTTGTTTCCCACAGATTTGGAGCACTGCACTTTCTAATACAGTGTATTGCTCTGCATCCATCCCTATCCCAATATCTGCTCCTGCCCAGGAATAGAAGCAGATAGAACTTAGCCTTGGGGAAAGCCTTCCTGCATGGGATACAGACCTGATGAGACAATCCTGCACTACATCAGCTTCGTGGTCCCAAAGGGATTCGGGGTTTTGTAAGGGAGAGAAGCACATGGCTGTTTGAGGGACACAGGTCAGCCTCCAGCCAAGATCCACTGCTGCTGCAGCAATTCCACATTCCCCAGGGAAGCACAGCCAATCTGAGCTCTCTACACACCAATGCGAAGGCTCCACAAACAACCCATACAAGCAAAGTGTGAAACACTACCTGAAACCCCTTCTCTAGTCTGCTCTCTATTCTGACCTCTTTTCACTTCTTCACATAGGAAACATGTTAACCCAAAAAGAGAATCCAGGGCAAGATTTCTTAAAGAAAGTCAATTGCCCATGAATTCTTGTGAAAGGTGAATGCACAGGACCTTAAACCCCAAACTGGTGATCACCAACAACCAGCTGCTGGGCACAACACTTCAAGCAATGGTTGACAGTAGCTGAAATAACAGCACATGGGAGCTAGACTTTGTTCTTTGAGAAACTGCTTTTTTCACAGTGGCAGATGCTTTAGTTCAGGCCTAAAAGATGTTTATGTTCAAGCTAACACAGAGAATACCAAACAGCAAAGAAAATTCAACAAGTGAAAACGAAGTATCAGTTCCACAGAACTCTCAAGTTTCACAAGACTTGAAAGAATTTCTTATTTGGACCGTTGTCCAAACAACAGATGAATTCAGCTATGACCATCTAACATGTCTCCCTCTTATTTGTCACTTGTAAACCAGACTGTCCTTTGAGGTCCAAAGCAATTGAAAATGAATATTTATTGCCCAGTCCATATCAGTGTTAAAACTCTACAGTTTCATTGGAATCATATAACAAGAGTGACAACTTCCTAGAGGTTAGGCATTTGTGCTTTTCTTTAAACCTGGATTGGAAACTATGATTTTGTAAAACCTAAATTATTTTGTTTTATGTGGAAATAATTCTGGGAAGTTCTGTAGCCATTATCACATGGCATTAATGATTTACCATTTTTTTTTTCTTTCTTTTTTTAATCCCTCTAATGAAAAGAAAAAAACCATGCATTTAAGTGTTTCCTGTTACGGGACCTACTTCACTAGCACAAAACAAGGCGTACCTCAGAAAAAACCAAAACATGATACATGAGGGTTTGCAGTTTTTAAATGGTCTTTACTTCAAGACTCATAGTGTGTAATACACTTCCTGTATACCACATTACAATACCTGTATTTGTCAGAACACGGCAGGGGTACTTGTTTCTTGTCTGCTTAAATAGACTTCAGATCATTTAGCAACAAGATATAATCAGCAAAAGCAGAAAAAGTGGTATAAATACTTTGATAGAGTACCATTTTTATTCACTTCAGTTTGGAAACTGCTTTTTTTAGCAGGTGGGAGGCCTGCTAAACCTGTCATTTACATATGAGAGTAAACCAAGGATATTTTGGTAGGGAAGATACTGTTCTGACAGCTAGGTGCTCCTTTAAACACTTCACTTGCTTTCACTCTCATAACCTACAGCCTACAAAACAGAAACACGAGAGAAAATATGCCACTGCTAAAATTAGTGAGAAAGCATTTCATCCCTCGTGCACCTTATTCCTCTCCTGCAGGTGATGACATCAAGTGCCTCAAGAACTGCATCGTGCCAACAACCCTCAGCAAACTGCTGTCACGTGGACGTTGTTACCACTCCCCCACCATCCAGGAGGGCATCAGCACCTCTGAGGAGTGGGATCTTCATGCAAGCAGGAAGATGATTTTCTGTGTAGCATCCACTTCCCAGGGGCAGTGGTAGGGGTGGAGAAGCAAAGCAGCATTACGACTGCATTCTGCTCTCCTGATGGTTTATGCAAGGAGGAATGGCATTTTTCTCCCAAAATATAAACAGCCAGCGAACTGCAGGAAATGTAATTAAGCCTCATCTAGCTGCCAGCCATGTTTGTCTCTGGACAAACATTTCAAATCATTTGTGTTTTGGAAATGGGCAATGATGGTTTGGGGGGATTCTTATTCTTCATCTAAACACCCAAAATCTGTATATGAAATGAGCTACAGAACTCTGCAGCAAACTTTCTAATGAATGCTTCTAATATCTCAAGGAAAAGGAGAAAAAAACAAACTGAACCCAAATCTGCTACATCTCATGAATTCAGATATGAAGACTCCCTAGAAAAGGCTTTCATTTAAGATTCATGAGATGCTTTATGAAACAAAGCATGATCCCAGTTTGTAAGATGAAGATATAGGGATGAAAAGGCTGCTGAATGGGTTAAGAGAATAGCTAAGAACATCCTTTGCTTACCACCCTGACTTGTCATAATGTGTCATTGCTTTAGGAGGAAGAAGACAAAACAAATAATGTCTGGTTGCATGGTTGATATGATTTTAACCTCAGGATAAACATCTGGACCAACTCTCAGCATCATTATTATTTATTGCCACTATTATCCCAGAATCCACAGTTCTGGAGCAAGACCACAGCAACGCTAAGCCCAGTGTGTGTGGGCAAAATAAAAAGGTTCTTTCCCAAAAAACTACAGGTATTTGAACAAAAGGACAGAAAATATTAAAAAAAAAACCCAAACAGATACAAAAACAATGGCAAAACATAAATGAGAATGGCATAGCTGCTCTCCTTCTATTATCTCCTTTTAAATAATTCTTTTCATGTCTCTTCCTGGTACACAGTAGGGTATTTCTAGTGGAGGAGGGTCTTCTGAAGCAGCACTGATTTTACTCTAACTTCTACAACTCTGAAAGAGCCCATTAACCACATCTGTGGGGTAAAGCCCTTTAAGGAACATGTGAATCATGAAAGAATCAATGTGACTGACCAACAAGGGAAGGCACCCATTCCCTCTCCTAGGAGCTGAAACCAAGGTATAAACATAAAGCAGACACCACAATAACCAGACATCTTCCTCAGTCTCTCTTAATGTTCATTAAGCAAACCTTGGCTGAATTTTTCAAATTGAAAACTGAACAGCCTTTTTGTCATATTTCTTCAGGTGACCACAATTACTGAACACATTTGCGACATCTCCTGTGACCTTAGCCCTTTATGTCCATTAGGTATAAAATTTAATCAAATGTGATAGCAGAATTTGCTCTTATATTTTATCTATGTGGTTATCACCAAAACTAAAGAGAAACTGTAGCCAAAAATCACACAACTCCTTTAATATAATTTGAGACTGATCCCTACCATAGAGAAGCTCCAGAATTAGACCCAGACTAAAGAGAAGAGGGGCAGAAAGTCCATGCCAAACTCCAGATTAGCCAAATGGAAAGCTACGTGCCTCTCTAAAAGCAGGAAGAAGGAATTTCTCAAAGGCAACCAGGATTTTTGCAACAAGTCCTGGTTTGAAATAATTTTCCCATTAAAACAGTAGAGATCTATTTTTACAGATACAAGGTGCATTACACTGGCTCTTCCTCTTATGAAAGAGTCTTGATTTATTTTGCGTGTTGGGGGGTGGGGTTGTATGGGTTTTTTAAAGATTTCTCAGAGCCTTAAAAAAGATTTGTTTTTCTGCCTTTCAAGCTAAAGGACAATGAGATCATATTTTGTGTTTTAGAAGGCTGTAAGCTTTCCTTTGGAAAACCATTAAGTTTATTCACAGCACTGAACAGTCCCAATTGACAAGTTTATGGCCAAAACCCTAATTTTCCTCGTAGCAGGTCCAGCATAGGAATGCAGCTACAGCATAGTTAAAAGTCCAACTGGAAACAAACTGAATTATAAGGAAACTCAGGAATTCAAGTAATAGTACAAATTCCCCTCGTTATGAAATTTCTCTACCACTAACTTGCTGAAAAATTACTTCTTCCCTGTGCTGCATTTCACCTACACACAGGACAAGCGTCTTTTCTCTGATAGAACAAGGAGCATGCCAATATATTTGAACTGGCTACTCGGTATTGTCAAATTTTCCTGTGAAATTGGGATTGCTGTCATCACTGGTCATAGGACTAGGCATTGCCTCTGAAAGGAAGACAATACATCTTTATCATCTGAATGAAAGTGTTCAAATGACTGTTCTGTTTAGATGGAGGCATTTCTCATAATATTTAAAGTAAAGAAGGATTGATTCCATAACTTGCACAAAATTTGCATTTGGGATATAATAGGAAAGAAGGAGAAATACTGACTTTGAGACCTAGGAGGGTATGAAGCATACCAGTAAAAGACTTGAAAATCTCTGATTTGGGGTCAGCACCTCATAGGAAGCCTGGCATCATAGAAGCTTCCCCAGTTACCTGAGAGGGAGCCTTCAGGGAAACATTGCTATTTGCAGTCTCTGTCCCGGACAGGGATCAGCTCACCCACACCACTACGTCATATGTCACAATCTCATTTGAAACCACACCGTTTCTCCAGTTCACAGAAAAGTCTAAAAGGGAGAACAGGAGAGCATGAACTAAGTATTATTGACAGGTTCAATTTAATAAACTAAAGTTTTATGAGGGTTGCAAATCAGAGTCATTCAGACTTTGAAGACTTCTGACAAATATTCCAGCCCTCCAAAAAGAACCCTTGAAAAGATTAATCAGCTGAAACATCATTGTGAGTCCTGAATACAAATGGATCATTACATATAGTGGCAGGGGGTATCTTCCCATGCCTATAAACACACACTTCCACTGATATTAATGGAGAGAAGAACAGTCTAATTAATGCTGTATGTTTATCTATTTATTTTTTTTTAGTCTGGGGATTTCTTGAATAAATTTAATTAAACTGCGCCTGTGCTTCCACGCTTTGAGAGCTTGGCATGGGTGGGTTGAAATGCGCCTGCATACTTGATAATCTGTTCCATTTGCTTAACAGTCTTAGAGGAAGAAGGGAAAAAAAAGAGATGGAAAGCACGTCCTCCAAGTCACTTTGACTAAAACCTGCATTTCTGCTTCACTCAACATTTACATGAAATCATTAAACTTGCTTGTCTGATTATAGAAGGACAGAAACTGATTTTAATTCCAATACTCTAGTCACTCCACATTAGAACTACATATAGAGGACACAATGACACCATTTTTGCCCTCTCTTTTACATTTTGCAATGTAAAGTAGGTTACATACCTCTGCATAGGTCTGTAATATATCAGTAACAGCCTAGAAGCTGAAAGCATACTATGACCTTGACAAGCAGGTAGGAATATACAACACAGTTCTTAGTTGAATGTTATCTAACTGCTATTTTTTTCTGCAACAGCCATAATTTCTCTGTTTGTCAGGTTTTTCTTCACCGTGAAATCCAAAGTGGGCAATCTCATGACTGAAGTGCTTATTTGGGCCTAAAAACTGAGGATAAAATCTAGGGCCTGCTATAGTTGAAGTGAGTTTTGTCACTGACTTCAAAAGTGTTATAATTTCACCTTGTGAAATTTAAAGTCCTTGCCTGGTGAATACTGTGTATGTTTTCCTTGAATACCCAATTCTGTCAGTTCTGAAATACTAAGTATAAGGCAATGCTGCAGGAAAAGTACAGGAGAAGAAATGGAGCACATGGTTTTTGCAGAAACACATCTTCGTGGAAGACTCAAGTGAAAGGCCAAATTTAGGGAGTAGACAAAAAAAAAAAAAAAGGGAGAAAACAGAAAGGTTGTAACACCAGCACTTTACTTGACTATCAACTTCGTGTATATGATGTAAGCACACTGCATATGAAGAGCTCTACCATTCCATGAGCTGGTAAATTCTGCTACAGAAATCTATAAATTCAGCATTTAGTTAAGATTCTTTTCCTCACTGAAAACCAGCTTTAATTAACTACCACGTTTCTGATCATCTAAAATTACAGGAAAATCAATATTGCAATATTTTGAAATTTTACCTTGCAAAATATGTGAGCAAAATATTTCAATGGATAATCATTTTGCTGTAAATTTTCATCTAGAAAATGGCTCTGACCAAAAAATGACTAAGCAAGAAAAAAACCCATATTTTTATTCCGAAAAAGCTCAAGTACTGATTTCACTTATGTCAGCCAGTTTAGCAGAAGGTCAAACAAATTCAACATGCAAGTATCATGTATGACAAACTGAGGTGCTTCTTTCCTTCCTCCTGTCCTCAAATTCATCTGAACTATTCCACTCACACGTGCCAATGGCAAGCCACTGTTGTGAGCCTGCACATATTTCTGCCCATATAGATCACTGAACACCCAGAGCATGCTGTATGCAGACACACAATGCAATTGTACAAACTAACCACTGCACTGCACTCTCATAGGTGGAAATTGTAACCCCCCCCCCCTCCTTCTTGCACCTTGGGGCAAGGAAAATGGGCACCCCCATGGGGTGGGCTCCTCTCCAGAAGCACAGACGATCCTCATCTCCAGGCACCATGATCACCCCGATTAGCTTTCTCTGGAGATGCTCTTATCAAACCCAGATTTTCTCAGCTGTCTGTGCAACTTGGCCAATACTGTCCCTCCAGAACTGGCTTCCCTGCAGAGAAAGGTGCTGCACCCAGTATCCATTCATCTCTGTGTTGCTATAATTAATGCTGAGCTCCAAATTGGATTAGCCATGTAAGGCAGCTCCGTAAACAAGTTAATAGGATCTCTCTGCTAACGATGCTGTTACCAATATCCAATTACTGTAACCAGGTATTAATCTAATAGTGTTAATCTGTCAGATTCTGAAATTTAAAGCACAATGCTGTAACATTTTAATAAAATTAAAAAGTAATTCTCCCCCTTTGCTAAAATACGTGTACTAACTAATATTTTTTGTGGTGTATCAGCAATGGCCATGTAGAAAAAAAAAACCAAAAAACCCAAACCAGCTCAAGACCTGTGACTTCCATTACTGCATTACTCAAACAGAGATGCTGACACTTTTGTTTGGTGAGGTTTTTTGCCCATTAGGTAGACCAAAGAAACCAGCCCACTACACTGAATAAACAGCAAAAAGTTTCTATCAATTCTTCTAAGTTCCTTTAAAAACAAATATCAGAAATAATGATTACTACTAGAATTCACTGTGAAATAACAAAGAGAACACCTGTTCATGATTTAGAAGTTTCCCCTTGCATTTTTTTATCCAGTTATTAAATACATTCTATCAAAGGAGAAATGGTGTATTACTAAAGTGAATCAACACCTAATAGATAATAGACCACAGCTTGTATCAGAAAGTGATTGTTTTTAAGAAAGGGACTAACACAATAACTATGATTTCTGTTTGTTAGTTCACTTTCAGCATGGCAAATCATGAGCTTGCTAAGGGCTTCCACCATCTTGGGTACAGGAAGCTGTTGTGGCACATCAAGACAGAGTGAGCTGAGCACAAAATTAAAAAACAAACATACATGAAAATTTGCATTCTGAACAGCACAGTTTCCTCTCAAAAAAGCATTATTTTCTGAATATCCATCTCAATGTAAAAAAAAAAAATTAAAAACTAAACAAAAGGTAACAATAGATAATTTATCACAGATTTCACCTTGCTGAACAAATACTAATCCTGTTTTTGCTCTGAACTGATAGTGTTCAATTCCAAGCAGGAAGGAAATGAAATGCACTCTGCTGGGGACAGCAGTTGTGAGCTCATCTCATAACGCCTATGGGCTCCACACTCAGGACCTTCTGGAGAGACTTGTCCCTCCCCACTGCAGCATTGTGTGTGCCCACATCCCATCCCAGTGGGGATGGCCAGGATCCCACTGCCACCCCACTGCCCTCAGGGCAATGTTGCTGCTGCCAGCTGGTGCTGGAGAATGAAATGCAGAATGAATGGTCACAGCTGTAAGTAAGCCAGACCACAGTGCCAGATTTCCACACCACCGTATGGGTAAGGGATTCAGCTTGCAGGGACAGCTTTTTTAGCCAAGCATAGGATCAAAACACTGATCTCCTCAAGAGTCTGAGGTATAAAGGAGAAAGGGTGAAGCGATGGATGCCACCTTAGCTATGTTCAAGAGTTTCCTGCTAACTTGAAGCGTGAGAAAGAAGCAGATCAGAAACCACAAATTAGACTATGAATAATAAAGTGTAAAATAATAATGTGAGGCTGGTGTACAAACCAGAAATCGGAGGGACAAAATCAGATGCAAGGGGAAAAAAATATCAAGGTAAAAAGCAATCACAGTAAGTATAAGGAACTAACATAACATCATCCTCAAATGTGTAAGACAGAGGAAGAAAAGAGTATGCTAGGGCATATGTAGAAAAGTTTCCAGTCCCTCTGCTGCAGTGTACATAAAGACACTTTTCTTATCATTGAAAGAATTGACAGAAGCACTCTTATAGAGAAGAGTGGAAAACAAAAAATGATCTTTTAAAGCCAGGGACATAAACAGACTAGCAGCATGAAGGAACACAATTGCATGGCAAATCTGTGAGCTCACATATATTCATAAGTTGCTGAGGTATGTTCTTATTGTGATGGGGCAGAACTAACATTTCCTAGCTGCCAATTTACTTACTTAATGTGGCTTTTGTGTTTCTTGGTTTTTGCTGGAGTATTCACTTGAGCACTTATTTTTCTACTACAGACTTACTGACTCAGGTGTCTGCTTGAGCTGGAAACAGAAACCTGTGTTCCAATACACAACAACCATGTCCTACAGCTCTTTCAATGGAAAAAAAGCTCTTCTAATAGAGTCTACATTAAATTTCCCCTATGAAAAATGAATTTCATAAAGACTCCAGAATTAATAATGTAGAGGTAATAAACTTAACATTCAACAGCTTAAGTTCCATTAGCCAATTTTGAGATAATGTTATATGCTACTAAATGTCAGAAAAAGTAGCCCTGACTACCTATTTCATGGGAGGAATTGGTTAAGATTAAAAAAAAAAATTGTAAATAAAACATTATCACATCATTACAAGTCTGAGGGCATAAATTATCAGTCCATCAATTTCCCTTTGTACAACATAAGCTATAAAAAAAGCACTAGCACTTGGTAGTTCACCTTTTTCTGACAGTCCACATAAATGAGTTTTACAGTAATAGGAAAAACCCTTAGCATGACAAAACACGAGATCACTCACTGGTTCACTAATAATGCTCAAGTAAATCATCTTCTACATGCCTTTCTTCATATGCTATAGCTCACACTGCTTGTATAATAATACAATACAAAGTGCACTTATATATTTTTAAAGGCCTGTTAAACAAATACTTCCCTCTCTTAATAAATCCCAGATACCTTTGCTTCATTTTATACTTCCTTAGCTAACATAGGTTGTAGAAAGTGCAGCACATTTAAAAAATATAAATACATAAACTTACATTATAATTAAACAAATGAATTTTTAATTAATTATAACTACAACATACTCAGGATGAAGAAAGTCTTTCTTTTCTTGATTAGACTTTAAAAACATAACCAGAATATCACAGAAGAGGTACCACAAGGAGATTACCACATTTGGCCATCATGTCTGACACAGAAAAGAGAATTTAGAAAATTTTCTCTCCAACACATCAGTCTTCACTGAAAACCTTTTATCTTTCTTTCTATCACTCAGTTATAGGAGGGCCTATATTTTCTTTCAGATCATTGCTACAAAGCAGGGCCGCTAAGACACCCACATTTAACAAGTCCATTCATACCTGTATATAAAACATCACTTATTTTACAATCAATGAATAAACTCTAAGGCCAGCAGAAGTTCTCTGAATTTGTGATGACTTTCTGTCTGCAGCAGAAGAGGTCAACTGCTCAGAAATCTTTTCCTCACCCTTCTACAATCCCAAAGCACCCTACATAAGAAGACAGAGTCAATCAGATGTATGTGTCTGTGCTTGAAGGTTTCATTTTATTTTTTGTTCCTTATCCAGGCTAAAATACAAGCAATTAGAAGAGAGATGACTACATACCTAATGATTTTGCAACCTAAAAATTGAGGCTGGCAAATGCTGTGTAAAGTTATCCTTTCTAAAATCTGTATTATTTCCCCATTTAGAATTCAATTTTCAAGAAGTGTATTGACATAGGAAGTTCAACAAATCTTGACAAACTCACTACATCAGCTTTGGCTGTATAGTGAAGGTATTATAGTGACAATGGGTAAGATTGTACACATTCTCCCAGCTGCAACATCCTGGAAATATTCTTTCCCTTGCTTATATAAGTTTTCAATGATTCACACTTACCAACTATTGAAACTTAGTATCTCTAGTTCTGGTAAATATTAAACATGTTATATACACTTGCATTTTTCTTTTCTGGTAAAGAACTAGATTTGAAAAGTAGTCCACAGAGGTATGGAACACAAGATTACAAAAACATAGTAGCTTCACAAAAAGACCTTTTTGGTGTGTGGTAAAGATCAGCTTGGAACAGGTTCCTATTATATATGCAAAGATTAATATTAAGTCTGTGGACTAGGGCCATTAAGAGAAGACACTTTCACTCCATTTTGATCCCCAGACTCTCCCCAGCTAATAGGAGGATTCATGCACCACAGTATCAGGCAGGCAAATTATTTACACAACACGGTCATGCCTCAGAACTTCACGTGCTCCTCCCCAGACACGAGAGGATGTACATAAGGACACGTATTCCTAATGTCACATTATTGTCAAGCCTCTCCTGATAGCCAGAACACCCAAGGAAACCTCACCCAGCAGCCCCTTTCCTGCCAGGTGCTGAAGGGCTACACCATGAGCTACTCAGAAACCCTCTCAGCCATTGCTGGACTTCCCTGCCTGAGCTACAAAAGGCCTTCCCTTCCCATACACCATAAATACAACACATGAAGAACACTTGTCTTCTGAGCTACTTTTTAACCAGCCTACAAAGGGAAAAAAAGCCTGCTTGTACTCTCCTCCTTGCATCCTTCTAAACACACAGATGAAAATAATCTCTCCTAAAAGCACAGCACACTTTGCAGTGCCTTGACCCATGTGCACCGGTGTCAGGGCCAATACTCCTTCCTAACCCAAAACTGCCTTTGTTGGACTTGCTAGGAGGTGCAAACACCTTCCCCAGACTTTTCCCAGTCATCACATCGCTAGCCAGGGCCACGAAGAAGGTGCTGGAGCTGTGCAGAGGAGCACAGCTGCAAGTCTGCCCATGTACACACTCACCACAGGCACTGTGTACAGGGTTATCTATGTGCTGCCCAAGGCAGGGACATGCAGGATTCTGGGGAAAAACATGCAAACATAAAACAACAGCTGTTCAACTGGGCCAAAAGCACTTGGAAAGTTGGGGGTATTTGAAGCCTGTGGTGTTTTGCAGCTTCTGCTTTAGCATGTGGCAAGCCAAATCCTGCTGGCAGCTCCTAAACTTAAGGCTTTTATATTCCTCACTGCCATGCCAAGTCTATCCTGGAACCTCCTCCTGTTGCAAAGTCCCACTGGGGGCCACCACACTTTCACACAGGGCAGTAAAGCCAGAAAACAAGTTATAAATCATAGAAACACTTCCTTGTCAAGGACAAAAAAATTTCTTTTAAGTTCAAGCAAGCAGTACTGGCTTTGCAAAGGCACTACTTGACCTTGAAAGGAGTTCTACAGTCAGCAGCACTGCATGGATTTACCCATGAATTGAGAGAAAAAAATGAGAAAAACAAACACAAAAGAGAACATTTATAAAATGGTTAGTCCCTTTGCAGTGGCACTGGGATATTTTACTAAGAGCACTACCAGATTATGCAAAAAAAATATATTATTTTTCTTATTGTGAACAGTACAAATTCATACTATTCTAAAACAGAAGACTTTCTCACAGAAAGAGATCCCTCAAGACCTTTTCAGATGGTCTTCCATATTAGAGGCTATTTCCCAGGAAGGACAGATAATTCAGAAAAGGAACAAACAATGTCTGTCTTGACCCTTAGAGGAAGTTGCTTCACTGCTTGAAAAATAAAGCACTCCTCAGTAAGAGGAAAGATGGTCTGAAAGACCATCTAATGATGCCAAACAAAAAGTTACTTAGCTCCCCTCCTTGTCTCTTTCAGTCCTGGCATCCAAATTATGAGTCATTACACATTCCATTCCAATAGATGAGCCATGCACTTGGAACTGGTTTGTTGTGATTATTCATCCCTGCTCACATGTATGGCATCATGACAAGCCATGATCACATGGCTGAACTCAGATTCAGCAATTCAGAGTGTGCAGGACAGTCTGGGAGCAGTAAATTGTGGTCGAAGAGGAGATGATGGCTGATCTCCCAGTCCTGACTACTGGTAGCTAGATACTCATGGTCTTATGTCCCAGATGCTGAAAGATCTCAACCTCCAGCTACTGCTCCAGAAGGGCATGACCATCTCATTGTACCTTGTTACTGCCTCCTTTTGTACCCTAGACAGTCTGAGAGATTCTGTGAAGCATTTCCAATCTGGGATGTCGCTCTCAACCTCCTATTTCCAAATTAAAGTCCACTCTGAATCACAACAAGCAAGGAGCAGATAATAAGGAGACACTATTTTTTCTGCACAACAGTGGAAAAAGCTAAGAAGGTCAGCATAAACCCTTGTTCTCAATATGCAATTTATTTTGAAAGAAAAAAAGGTTTAAAAAGGCTGTCATTCCTTAAAGCAGGTCACCAATATTTTTTTCTAATCTTTTTTAAACCATATGCCAGCCTGAAAGATACAATCACTTGTGTGAGATTTGGGACAGGGAATAACCCTTCTGTAGACATTGCCCTTTGAATCCATCTTGCAGTCCTCTTTTGGGATGTGCCACCTAGATTCAACTTATTCAATAAAATAAGGTAATCCAGAAATTGATTACCTGACATACTGCTCCTACTGCTTAAATGAGCGGGTCCCTTAAGAGAGACTCTTGACATGGGCCTTCCCTCGACACACAAAGTGGAAAAAAAGTTGAACTCTCGTAGCTCACTGTGAGTTCCTTCCAGCTCCATTACATCTCTCTGGAAGAGGTGGTGAAGATCCTTTGACAGCTTCTGGTCCACAGAGAAATGCATGCTCTCCTGAGGAAAAGGATTTCTAAGGACCTGGTTAAGGGAAGTTTGGAATTCTGCAGACATGCAAGGTTTTTAACCACTTTGTTACAAGACATGCCTCTCTGCTCCTTACGTCTGGCGTGCCTCCTTTCCTCCTCTCTTCTCCTCACAGATATGTGCTTATTCCACATTTCAGACTTCAGCATCTCTGTCAAAGCCCTTCTGGATCTTCTCTTTAAGAGGATTACTTCCATGAACTGTTGTTATTACTTCAAAATAGACTTTCTTGACTTTCCACATTGCTTTGTGGATAGCTCTGTTAAAACTGCTTTGCATGTAAACATTCTGAATTGATAGGAAGATATAGATCTCCCTGAGCTTTGAGAAGAGCACCCCCCTCCAAAGCAGCATGCTGTGCATGGAAGCACCCTGGCAGCAGTGGAAGATGGATGGTGTGGGCCATGCCATATGTCCTTTAGAGAGATGTGTTGGCAGAATCGGGTCATTCCAAGTGGATCCCTGGGAGGTGCGAGCCATCCAAACTGCCTGAAGACACTTGGGAGGGTGGGTGCTCCTGGGGTTTCACCCACACGTGCCTGATGGGGCATCCCACTGGCACAGCTAGGCACTAATCAGGGAAACAGAATCCCTAGGGAAGCCCATCAGTGAAATACAGACCTGCCCAAGGATACCTGAAATGACAGCAGACATGCTTTGAAGGCTGGTGGATGATGACTGATACAAATCCATGGCTGCTTTTGTGGCATTTCGTAATACAATAATTGCATAGCAGAAGGAGTCAAAGGGATTTTCCTTGAGCATTTTCCTAAGGTGGTGATTATGAGCTCTAATGTCCAATAATGACAGCGTTCATCAGCTGCACAAGATATTTTTTTAAACAGTTCTTCAGTACCCAAAGACTTAGTCAATCAAAGTCCTAAGATGGCAATGTAGCAAAGATAGAAAATGGGCATTTTTCATGCTCCTATGTGCCTCTAAAAATTTTAGCTATCCTATGTATCTTTCATAGAAAATAAAGAAAACTCACAACACATTGTTCATCTACAGCTGGCAAATGTAACTCTTATTTTTTCTCTACCATAAGCATTGAACTTCAAACAGTTTTCTAGTGACTTGCTGTCTAACACAATGAGTTAGTCACTTCTGTGATAAATGATGAAAGTTCTCTCTGTAACAAAATCGTAGAGTTCATACAAAATGATATGTAAAGAGAAAAATAGAAGAAACTGATCTACCCAAGCACTGCATGCATATATTGAGACTGATTTATTAGTTTTAATTAACCTAACTTTAAAAACATCCTGATCTCTCACAATATATAAGAAATTAATTTTATTTGGTTCCAAAATAAAACATTAATTCAGGTCAGTTTTTCTTGAGATTTGTCAAAATAGTTCTATGATCGCATAAATATTCTCAGCTTCATTCAAAATTAGGTTTAAAAGAAATACCTGAACATGGATGTGCTGCACGAGACATATCAAAACTTCAGGAAATTCTCATGCTGGAATTTGTCAAAGACATTAATTTACTCTTTCTTGGAAAAGTGCCACAGGGTTTAAAATGGTCTGCTCAGTTCTTTAGCTTGACCTCTCACCGTAAACATAACAGCACAAATAGCTGAAAGCCCTATTACAGTACTTTAAAGCCTTATTACAGTATAAAAGATATAGGAAGACAACACCTCACATTATTTCCAGCAGCGCCTATGTTGATACCAGAAGTCACTGCTAAACCTTGTTAAGTTCATGAAATCCCATAGAAACATTACACGGATTAGTAGCAGTAAATACAGTTATTCTGCATACCAGACTACACAGAAGTGCTTTGATTGACTTAGATTAATTTGGGTTCGATAACGTCAAAACTTCAGGTCATTTGCCTGGTTAGACATGGTTTCTATGGCTGGAAGCAGTATCAAAGATGTAGCACACAAGCTGCAGCTCTTTTGCTGTTTTTGCTCTCCAGTGCCAGCTCCTAGGTCTCTCTAGGTCACCAGCAACACAATGTCCATGTTTGTACACAGGATTCAATTAATTAATTAATTAACCATAGACGTTTTAGCATAAGATTAAAACCCCATCATTATATTAATTGTAAACAAGAGTGAATCAATACTAATTTTTCCCAGGAGAGTTTTATGCTATTACTCTACTTGTCTACCACCTGAGATGGCGATTACCCTCCGGAATTATGAGACAAAAAGGTAAATCACTTTAGTTCAATAGACAATTCGTATTACATGGAACAGCAATTTGTGCTTCAGTGCATATGAAATCTCTTACCTCTAGGGTTTTCCTCCCCCATATTTTCCAGTTAAACACATGATACAGACTATGGAAAACCTAAGTGAAAACTGTTCTTTTAAGATCGAATAGTTACAATCCAAGTATAAAGTTTACACTATGGAGGACTTTCTTGTAAGATATTTAATATTGTTGATCACAATGATGTATTTAAGCAGAATTTTCTGCTCTTTGCTTCGATCTCTGTTGCAGGTGGAAGCTGATGGTATCATTTTCACCTTTTACCCCTCTTAAATGCAGAACGATGTATTAAGCAGACATTGTTTAACATGATGCACAGCTATCATCAAGAGTTAGCTACAAACATAAAGAAAAAAATTAATTTACTCATTCTGGAGAATAGTACCAAATAAATTAAATATTCATAACTCCAGATATCCTGATGCCACAAGAGATGAAAAGGGGAAGAAAGGTGTGGTGAGTGGTAGAGAAAGACAGAGAAGAGAGGCACAGAAGATGGGCAGAAAATAAGGGAAATGGAGCTGGGTGTCTGGCCTGTAATTATGGTTTTGCAGCACAGGGAAGAGAAGGATAGGGAGGTTGAAGAAGGTGAAGAATGACAGAGAAGGGCAGAAAAAGGCTGAGATCTGTATGTAGAGATGGGCAGGCAGCAACCAGGGGACCAAACGGAGTGGACAGGGGACAGTGAAGGGCAGGAAGGGTCAAAGAACATAAAAATAAAAAAAAAAGCAGAACAGAGCAGAGCAGGGGAGAGATCAACAGAGAAGATCAAAGGGAAAAAATGAGCAAAGAAGAGTGAAAAAGGAAAGGAACTGAAAAAAGGCAGAAAATGAAGAGAGAAGAAGACTTGAGGTGGGCAGAAGTAAAAGAAGAACAGAGAAAAAATCAGAAAGATGGAGAAGGTCAGAAAAGTTCCAAAAACTTCAAAGGTGAGAGAAGGTCACTTTGCCAATACGGGCACTAAGGAAATTCATCCTGTGATTGATGAGAGTTGCTTAAGGCTCCATGATCAGTGCAGTGAACCTCATTTCCCTCAATAATAGACAGATATATCTGAATTTTTAAGTTCAAATGGGAAACGTGGGAGTTTTGTTCTCCTCTTTCCCTAGTTTGCTGCTTTTGATCTGGGAACAGGAAATTCCAATTCTACTCAGGCCTGTCACAGCAAACAATTTCCAAACCATCTGCTATCTAATAAAACTACTCATCTAGACAAACCACCATCCGGGCAACAAATCTGATATTGTACTTGAAGTCACCATAAGTATTAACAACCTGCCATATATAAACCAAAATATTTCATAATTAAAATATCTACACTGAAAGAATATTAAGAATGTAATGCCAAGTACTCAAATCCTAGGCAAAAAGCCTATATCCAGTTCTCTCTATGCTATCAGTTTTTAATTTCATAAAGGCACTTTTTATTTCCCTCCTGTGGGATAAGTGCTTCATTCAGTGTGTGGTGTGGGGCCATAAGACACAAATAAATCCGTGCCAAGCAGTAAAGGTTGCTGTCCATGCCTCATTTGTGCCAGTGCTGCAAAGGGTTAATAACTAGAGCTGGACACAGAAGAGAAATGAGGGTTTGATAGGGAAGACAATTGGATGTTACTCCAGAGAACTGGATTCCAACACCATCTCTGCCATCAAGCACCACTGTGATGCTGGGCAAACACTTCACAGATGGCTACTAACTGTGTCTTTCTCGTTTCCTGCACACTCACCAGGCAGCACCTGAGGCCAGACTCACAGAAGAACTAAAAATTGAAATAGTGTTTGCCTGAAGAGGCTTTCTGAATGGAAACCCTACTGTATAAACTTTGATGCCTCTGAAAATTCAGATCATGCCTCTTCAAACAAATGTTTGCTTGACAGTTCTGGTCATAATCTCCTGAAGAGACAATTGTGTACTTGTGCAACAGAGATAAAGAAGCAATTTTCCATTGGGTATGGTTATGATAAATTCATTAAAGTTTATGCAGCACTTCAAGACCCTCTAATACAGAATTCCCACTACAGCACTGATGATGATGATGCAGAGTATTTACTGAGAAGTTGCAATGAAGTGGACTAAACACAACATTCAGCGATACATTGGGGAGGATTAAAAATACAAACACATACACTGAACAACCAAAAATTTCCTCTCTGTGTAAGACCTCTGAGAAAATAATGTGTGACTTCACAGGAAAAACTAATTTACAACAGAACTATGTAGAAAAATGCAATGGATTACAAATAGAAGGCAATTTTAATTATGTTATCACCTATTCTTGTAATATTTGGGTTTTTTTAATCCTAAAATTCATATTTTCTGACACAATTTGTGCTTACATGAATCCATATACATTACAGAAAGATTTCTGTCAAATTCCATAAGTTTAACAGTTACCTTGGCAACTAAATTTAAACAGAATCTGCTGGCTGCTCTCTCGACCCTTTTTTTCTGAAACTGTTTTGAAATCTAGCTTTTCAATACTCCTCAGTATCCTTCTGCCCTGAAAATGAAAATATACCAAAGCATGCAGCAACAGGACTCCTATAAAATTATGGGCAACTCCTGTCCATTGCTGCTGCACACTTCATAAATCAGGCTTTCTGATAGTAAAAGTCACACCGGTTTCCTGTTCTCACTTGGTCCTCTTTAAGAATTATTTCTGAAATTAGCCACAACCCCAATTTGTGCTGAGAAACAGGTATAGAATTTTATTTTTTAAACTTTGTGACTGAACTCAAAGGGGTTTTTTTTGTCTTTATAGTTTGTGCGTGCTGTCTTGCTACAGCAACGATCAATAAACTCAAGATGAATGTTTCACAGTAGGGCTTATCCTTATCCTGTTGATGCACTAGTGGCTATACCTTGACCTTCCCCTTTTCCTTTCATAATCAAATCACAAATATGAGCCACCTCAAGGCTGCTCTGAATTGTACTCAAATGCAGGAAGGTAAACAACACCCTTCTGGACTCGAAGATTTACTCTAGACATTATTTTTCCCCCTCTCCCTGCTCCCCAAGGCATCATCTGACACATATTTCATTTTGCAGGCTGCAAAGAGGAGTGAAATAAGACAGCTCTCCTGGCATGATGCCACCAAGGGATTTTCTTCCCTTCAGCACACTCCCTGGGCAGAAAGCTGTGCCAGCTGCCCTGCTGCTCGGATCTGCGGGAGCAGCGCAAAGCAGGGCGGAAGGAGACAGAAGATCTGGGCCATGATGACTTTTTGAAGAAAGCTCTGATTCCCATTCTGAGATTCATGTTCAGGATGTTTCAGATGAATGCTTTTTTTTTTTTTTTTTTTTACAACCACAGCTCTCAGGCTGAGCAAAACACAGAGTTTTGTGTTCCTTTTCCTTTACCTACAAATAGGCCAAAGTTAAGGGGCTTAGAGCCCACAGGACCAGTGGGCAAATAACAATGAATAATGAGCACAGATTTGCAAGAAGTAGTTAAATGTTTGTAAATGAGCCAGCAGCAGCAAGAAATACCATAAAGGGTTCCCTCATCTAAGGTATTTTTTGAATGCTTCATTAAAAATCTTTCTCTAGAAAGAGAACCATGTTTATTTATATGCCTTTTATGTCAAAATAATTACATTTGCAGGCTATTTTAAATGGTATCAAGAAACTTTTATGAAAAACTAAACAACCTAAATTTCCACTTATAATGGTTTTCACCAAGTGACAGTTTCAGAAGATGTTCTGTGTGAAGAACTGTCACTTTTCATTTATGTTTTGCATTAGGAGGAGGCATTTGGAATGATAAACTGTAAATTACAGCAAACTAAAACAAAATTTCATAAATCTTAGTTATATTAACCAAAGCATGGTTCTGACATACCTAATACAAGAAAATCAATCAAACTCAGCTCCAATTAAGCTCAGCTACTAACCAAAGAGATGCCATTGTCAGGAATGGTGATTGCTTTTGAAGTTGTGAATAAGAATTCAAAGGAAGTTCTAGCATGTGGTATGTCATGTGGAAAAATAAATCCTTGTGGCTTGAATACACTCTGGAAGGGAAGCCCACGTGCCTAAGGAACACTGGGCAATGCTATTAAAATATACTTTATACATATTTAGACTTCAAATCACTTCCATGTGATTTCATTTCTGTGGCTTGACATATTTCTCATTACGCCCTTCTACCTTTTGAACAGCTTGTGCTCAGCTGAAGTCACCTACTGAGAGGGAGTACGATAGATTGCCATTCTGACCATAGGTCCATATTTGTCAGAAGCAATGCTGAGAAAACCCCATCAAGCAGACAGATGTATTTCATTCTGGAGAACTTCAGTTAAGAGGCCAACAATATATGCTACATGGGATTATGTGTTTGCATTTGCTATCTAATTATCTACACACATAGAGACCAAAGCCATGTAAAAGAAAACTGTTTTAAAGCCTTTTTAAAATTAGAGGTCAAGAGCTGAACTTGACCATTTCCTATCCAAAGTGAATAATAAAATTTTAAAAACATAAAAATCAAGTACTGTACTGTAGTATCAGTTATGTTAAGATGATTATCTCTGGAGGAAAAGGGAATCATGGATATGCTGGCAAAAAGTCTTCCCCAGATTTACATATTCTGACAGTGAAAGTGGCAACAGATCCCTGGCTGAACAATTCCATCTGCACCATTTAAAACTATATGTGCTCCTTAGAGAGAGAGAAATGGAATTATATAGGGCTTATCTACCAGCCCTAGTAGACCGTACCACAAGTTTCCATCCAAAAGTGTGGGGCCTCCTTTATTTACCACTGTTTTGTACTGGAGAGCTATTTTAAACTATAAATATATTTAGTTTTAGCTTAATGCTCATATTTGGGACAACAGACTTAAATCCACTTCCTTCATGTCTATGGTTCACCAAAAAGAACAGGGCAAAATTACCTCAGCACACCCACATACATGAGCTTTGCTCTAGCAGAGTGTTGCTACAGCTCTACCTCCTCTACTGCTAGCTTGTCTTCATTTACCTAGAATTTAAAATTTTATTCCAATCCCACATTTTAAAATAAGACCCTGAACTTTCCTCATAGCTATCCACATTTAGAAATGTATTTCTGTGTCACCTTTAAGTATTTCTGCCTGGCTACATGAAGGATTTATCTAAATTCCTTCTGGCTGTCAAAATCTTACAGCAACAACTTCCCATGATATTATTTCCTTTTATGATGAGCTTCCATCCTAAAAGATAAATGGGGCATACAAGAAATTGAGGCCAGACATGCACACAATCAAATGATAATTTTTACTACAGTCCTTACTTAAGCCACAGCTCTTTCCCAGAAGAAACAAAAACTTTCTCAGGACAGAGGTCTTTTCCTGGGGTTTCACTCCACACTAACACACTCCTACCACTCTTTTTCTCTTGCTCCAGTCCCTAGAAAAGGGAGCTACTAGGCAAAACAAGTGCAGACAAGCAGAGAACACAAGCATACAAGCAGAGTTTGCATCCAGCTATGTACACTAGATTCTGCAGCACTTCATATTATTTCCCCCTAACATGTTTGACCAGAAGATTAGAAGTCTGAAGTTCAACCTTGAAGTTTTTTTTTAAAGCAGAACGAAACGTGACACTTCAAAAAATCAAGTGACACACAAGATCAAATTACTCTAGGTTCACAAGGATGCTGCAATGTTGTATAGTTTAAATCCAAGATGATGCCAAGCCAGCACACCTTCATAGTGCTAGATACTACTTAGATATATTTGAACATCCTTTTTGGATCAATTTCATTCTGTTTATTAACCAAAAAAATTCTTTCAGCCAGTGAATTTTCACTACAAAATATCACCTTCCAATATGCTCTTTCTACCAACTCATAAATTCTGAATTCAGCACAAGAGAGAAGGAAGGTAGCAAAAAATGTGCTGTATGTGGAGTCTTAACATTGCCATTTTGGAGTCCTGACACACTTCTAAACCGCAGTGCTGATCTGCTGTAAGGTAGGAAAGCTCTGCAGAGGGACATGGACAGGCTGGATTGATAAACCAAGGCCAATCATATGAGGTTCAAAAAGGCAAAGTTCTGGGTCCTGCACTTGGGTCATGACAACCCCAGATGTGCCACAGGCTGGGGCAGAATGGCTGGGAAGTGGCCCAGCAAAAAAGGACCTGGGTGCTTGACAGTGGCTGAACATGAGACAGCAGTGCCCAGGTGGCCAGAAGGCCAATGGCATCCTGGCTTGTGTCAGAAATAGTGTGGCCAGCAGCACCGGGGCAGGGACTGTCCCGCTGCGCTCAGCACTGGTGAGGCTGCATTTCAAGTGTTGTGTTCAGTTCTGGGCCCCTCACTACAAGAAGGACTTTGAGGTGCTGGAGCAAGTCCAGAGAGGGGCAACAGAGCTGGGGAAGGGTGTGGGGCACAGCTCTGATGAGGAGCAGCTGAGGGAGCTGGGATTGTTCAGCCTGGAGAAAAGGAAGATCCAAGGGAAGCTTAACAACTGCTTGAGAGGAGGTTGTAATGATGTGGGTGTCAGTCTCTTCTCCCATGTAACAAGGAATAAGACAAGAGGAAACAACTTCAAGTTGCACAAAGGGAGAGTTAGATCGGATGCTAAGAAAAACTTATTCACCAAAAGGGTCATTAAGCATTGGAACAGGCTGCCCAGGGAAGTAGTGGAGTCATTATTCCTGGAGATATTTAGAAGACATATAAACATATATGTTTGTGCACATGGTTCAGTGCTGGAACTGGCAATGCTGGGCTGGACTCTGCTGATGTCTTAGGTTTTAACTTTTATATTTTTCAAATCCTGTACTGCTTGTTGTGTAACTCTGAAGTTTCCTGTAGCCTGTTCATTTCTGCTCTCTGTGCTGGGCAGTCTCAACAAAGCCTCTCCAGGCCTGCTCTCCAAAGACACCCAGACCGTCCAAGGCCCAAAAAGTGTAAATTAAAAGCCTCTGAGAGGGGGACAAGCTGTGGGGAATGACATCATTAAACTGAAACTTTAATTGGAGAATTAACCCTGGCTATGCAAATGAACCAAACCTATAAAGGTGTAAAGAACTCATGACCTGTGGTCCATCTTGGGGTCCCTTTTGAGAGTAGCCTCTGGCTCCCCAAGGGTACTTTTGAAGGCCCTTCAAATAAATAACCACCTTTGTTCCCTTTACTCCTGTCTAGTCTCTGTTTCTAGGTGGCCTCTTAAGGCATCACTATGATCTTACTGGTCTTTTCCAATGTACACGATTCTGTGATTTTAACCATAAACCATGTGCTCTGCTCTCTAGGCTCCCATGTTTGCAACAAGAAAAGGACACTACACTTGACTATAAGCTCTGTTGACAAGATTTCATCACGCTAGGATTAGCAAAATTTCCAGAGGAGACAAAAACAATAAAGCCTGACAACTTTTTTTTTTTATTATTATTTATTTTGAGTTTGCATCCTCAGGAAATGAAGCGTAACAATATTCATGTCGATATTTCACATTCTGTGTTTGCTCAGCATCTAGAACCCAGGTTTCCCTGGCAACCTCCATTGTTTTGCCTCCACATGTTGCTTTAGTCTCACCCTCACCTTGGCACCTGCCATGCAGTGCAGCCAGTACGGCTGGGAGGGAGCAGCGCTCACCTGTGCTGCTCCTGCTGCAGCCCTGACCTTCAGCAGGCTGCAGAGCCCATCACCAGAGCACCAGGGTTTTGAAGCCTGACCTTGCCTTCTTGGTGGAAGCCCAATTAATTTTCACAGATCTTTCCCACAGCTTCAGGTTGTCAAACCACACAGCACCAGCCTGGGTTAAACTGCATCCAAGGAGACAGCAGCTACAGACCAGCTCTCTGTTAGAGCTGGCAGTGCATTTAAATCCATTTAAATGAACTGCTAGTCAAGAGCTAAAGGGAGGGAATTTGAGAGAGTGACAGACAGACACAGGGTGAAGTCTCTGCTTCCAGAGGAATTGCCATAAAGTGTCTGAGCAGGTGGCAACAACGAGAAGAAAAACCCATAAAAAGAATATGAATTTAATTTCTATCTCAAGTTGTTAATAGTAGCTGAGGCACAGGCCCTTTCACAGCTGAACTGGCATTTGGATTGATCAGTATTGACAGCTTGTTTACTGGGAAGATCTTAAGAACTACAAGTGCTCACCAAGTATCTTAAGCTCCTTTCTTCCAATGTATGGAAAATACAGTGTGGGGGAGGCTAGCTCCTTACACTCTGCTGCTGCAAGAGGAGAAGAAAACCTTTTACTTTCTGGTTTTGCATTGAATTTAGAAAATTTGACTTGCTAATCTTTTGTACGTTGGCATTCTTTCATCTTCTTGAGAGATAAATATTTTTAATCAGGCAATTCCCTTCAGGATAACAGTGATTCAAATTATACTGATGAATGATATCAATCAGTTATTAGGCATGAAAAATGTGTATGTCAAACCCTAACAATGTTTATCCTAACAAAAGTGCAAAGCTTTTTTCTCCTTCTTAAGAAATCCCAAACCTCTAATAGTTTTTTTTCCTACACTCAAGAGGGCTTTTTTTTCTTAAAATGTTAGTGTAAAACCAGCAGCTAAATAGTGAGTCCTGTTTGCAGTAGAACGTTATTAAATGTACTAATTAATCTAATTAATGGAAGATACCATGCCATATCCCTGCAGATATACAGAAGATATTTTCAAAGGCTGTTTTTTAAAATGGAAAATTAACATTAAATGGCACTGCTGAGTTTAAAAGCCTTAGACATGGTTGATTTCTTTTCTTCCCGCGTTATTTTGCCAGATATCTACCTTGATTCAGACAGCATCTGACTTTCAGGGATTTTAAATGATCAGAACATCAGGGCCTGTCCCAGAGGAGTTCAAGCAGAGAGCTCTATCTCTGTCCCTTATCCCAGGAGTCAGACTGTGACCCTTGCTGCAGGGCAGGTGGCTTTGCTAAAACAGGACATCTATCAGAGCTGCTCACCCCTCAGCTCCTTCGTGCAGTAGAGGAATGCCTGGACTACACCATGAGGTTTTCATTGGCAAAGACAGTGCCATGCCAATGGCCACAACCAGGGCATCAGAGATGTGTGACCATTTCACAGACCAGCAAAGGATTTGTGGTGGGCAGCAGCAGAAAATACTGTAATGAGAAGACAGTGATTTCAGGCAAAGCCTAAGGAGGGTTTAACCACAAGCCTTGCTTGACAAGACCCCTATGCTAGCAGAAATAACACCTACATAACCTGAGCACATGCCTTGTTTGCCTCCAAGGGGTTCCTGGGGAGATACACCAGAATGGGCAGCTCCCAGCAGCTCTCAGGGGCTGCTGAACAAACTTAGATGAATTTGTAATGGAGGAAGTTGCATGCAGCTCCCATCTAGTCCATGCATGATCTAAGTTTCTGTACAACACAATCAACCCACCCTATCTTTCCTCTAGATTAAACAGCACACCTAATACAACATTCCTCTACCTGACAGCAGAACAAATTAATATGTTTGTTTACTTTCCAGAAATTCCAATGAAATGTCCAAAGACCACAATGCTGACAAACCTCAACATGGACAGGATCTGCACAGCATGATCAACTTTAAGGGATTTTTTTGATGCTGAGACAGTCAAGGTTCCCAGCATCAGAATGAACTTAAACTGTCCATAATTTTTCCCACTACTTCTCTGATATCAGAAGAGAGATAAGATTGCTATCCCATTTTATACTTCCATTCTTTAGGCAACAAACTCAAACAGCCTCAAGTCTCTTTGCCTTACTTACTAAGAACCCAAAAGGACCTGCAGACCCTTTTTGAACAAAAGAATTCATGATGTGTATCAGGCTATCCACATGCTTCTGTCTCAAGTCTACCATATTGCCTTAAATTAGAAGGAAAATAAAAACCAAAACCAAACAAAACAACTCTAATTGGCCAAAGCTTTTTTTTTTTTTGAGGCTAATACAAGATCAGTAAAACAGGACTAGAAAAAATACACTGCAAAATCAAGTACCAGACTTGTTTGTTTCACTTGTGCTCGACATGGCCTGCTTTTCCTCATGGAACCAACATTAGGAGTCTGACCTAATAAGTCACTTGTGCTTCACCTGCTGCTCACAAAAGGCTTGTCCCTCCCCATCACCAGAGTCACAAGTAGGAGTGAAATGTTCAACAAAACACAGTTTGGCCATTACCATTATTTCAAGCTCCCTCTCCAGAGAAACAAAACTGAATGTTACATCTCCAGCATTCATAACCAGAAAGACATCTTAATTTGTGTTCACAGAAGGATCCCAGTTGATAATGAAAAGAGTAAAGATCTACAGAACAAATTGCATCCTGAAAACAAGTCAGGAAACACATTCAATATCCAAACAATTCCCTACGGAAGGGTGATAGAGGACAAATAATGCTCATCAAGATTAAGTTACAGTAAAATTAATTCATTTTGTAAACAGAAAATTCTTATCAGTAATAAGCAGTATAAACAGCTACAGCAAAAGAAGATGCTGCTGCAAATTATGGCATAATGTCATTTCTACATTTTATGCAGCTACCTTGTCATTTTGGAACTAAGCAGATTGCTTAGGTCCTGCTTGCAGGAGTCATTTTTACAAAACAATATTTATTTTATGCATAATACATCTGGTGCTGGAGGTGGAAACTCAATATGCTAAATATACACATGAAGATGTTTTACTTAAGTTCACACAGTCATTTGAAACATTGCACCTTCATAAAGAAACCTAGAAAAGTTTCCAGGTGTGATTAGCTGTGCAAGAGATGAGTATGCTAACAGGGTTTCCTCACAAGCCCTGAATTAGAAGGTGAAGTTGAAAGAAATGTATTCAGCACAGAGAAGAACAAAAGACAATTAACAAAAATTCTTGCTCGGAAACATTTTAACCTAGAAGCAGTGCAGAAATACCAATCCTGGGCACAAAGTTCATTTCCCAGCAGTGGGTAAATGCCTAATCCAAATTGATTCTGGCCAATATTTCATGCTTTAATCAACAAATATATGTTGCAGAGAGCTATCTGGGGAAATTAAAAAAAAAAAAAAAAAAAGGCAAAACATAACAAAACATGGGTCCTGATCTGATGTCATGAAGGATATTCATTAATGCTGCAGCAGATGGTTAATCTGCAGACTTAAAATATGTCAACTTCATTTAATTAAAAATCAACATTATTATAATATTGCCATCATGAAATCAGATTCTGACAGCGTGCCAAATTTTATTGTTGTTTTACTTTTAAACAGAAACTTTTTGATGAAGAGCAACACTTTCACCACTTCTGTGAACATTCATATGTCTCAGTAAACACAGAGCAACTTCTCCTGCGGGCTCCCTCCTGCACTGGCTTTGCCATACACAGCAGGATTTTTGATCTCTCTACTCCTACACTCAGCAACATTTCAGGCTGCAGCAGATTCTGGAGCCAGCACAGACACTGCTACTGGGAAGGAAGCTAACTGGTGTTGTGTCAGATGGAATAGCTCATCCATCACCCTGTATTTGCAGTGTAAATACACAGCAGCAGGCCGAGCTCTAAGTGAGGTGTAATTAATTGAAGGGGCGTCAATACCTGGCTGAAGTTATTTGTAAGAAACTCAACACAAGGAAGAACCCAAATCAGGTAATACTCATTATTTACCATCGCCTGCCACCAGAGCAAACTGGCACTGAGGAGTGAGGGGTAACTACTAGAGCTGGCTGCCAGCACCAGACAGAGCAGTCATTACAAAACACCACACCACCAAAGCTACCCTGATTTAGGTCCATTACAAGACTCTAATTTTGCCTGAGGCTTCTCAAACATTTCATTAAGGAAGACCTTAATTCATCCCCTAGTTTTTCTGGATTTAAAATCCCAGATGGCAGGGACTATACCACTTGGAGACTTCAGCCTGCACTGCTATTTTGCAAGAGTTATGTCTCAAAAACCTCTTCTCCTATCACAGAAGACTCCAGATCTTAATGGAAGAAGAGCACGAACTGCAGGGCCCAGCAGAGAGCAACCATTTGACAACCACTGGTACCAGAGCAGAAAGGAATCAAATATTGATGTGCAAGCCCTGGTGACAGCTGGTTAGGGGTTGCAAACACTGATATAAAAGTGCCAAGGAAAGAGAAAAGCCAAGTCCCATCTGGTTATGGACTACTATGCTCTCAGGTTTGGTGCAGACCCAATTCTGTTAATAATATGAAATACCATCTTACTGGCTTGGATTAATTTGTCCCAAGAATAAAAAACTAAATGTAATGCTTTTAGCTGGAGGAAAAATAAAGACTTTTTCTGTCTTTGACTAACACCCAATAGTTCTGCAGCATAATGCCTCACATGTCACAGACCCACAGATACAAAGTGTAAGTAACAGCACCAGCAGGACATATTGGCTCAGGCACCAGGGTATGAGAGTTTTTTTTATGTTCCAGGAAAACACCTATAGGCAGTGTTTTGAAACCATTACAAATGTGTGGTCTGCAGAGAGATTGTGAAAAAGAAATCCGACTGCTGTTTTGCTGTATGTTCCCAGACATCAAACAGGGAGCTCCACTCCTGCCAGTTGCATCTGCAAAATGACCCAGCAGCCGTGTAACCATTCGCTGGCCCCTTTGGACAGCTCCACAGCTGCCACAGCCCCGAGCAGCAGGGCTGCACCAGGGGTCAGAGAGGGCAACAGAGTCAATCACACAGATGCCAGGCTTAGAAGCAAGCAGCCAAAGTCTGTTTTGGAGCTTCTAAACACAGCTCTCATCTGAACGTGGTGTCTGAATTCAGTAGAACCCAACAGAGCAGGCAAACGCATGAGAACAAATTGGTCACTACTCTAGTGGAGACATACACAGTGGCAGTGAATAATACAGCACTTAGAGCCTCCAAGCATTCCAGAATGTTAAGCAGAACTTGGTATATGCTAGCAAAGCTTGGTATTTTAATAACACTGTCTTTTCCTCCAGAGTTTTGGACCTTACTCCTTGGATGCTCAGAACAGTGACAGACACGTTCTTAGAAATATCAATATAGAACACACAGAGCATTCTTCAAAGCTGAAGGCAGAAATGGGCTGCAGGATTGTCTTAGAAGTTGGTAGTACTCCTATTTTAATTAGAGGTTAGATCAGTCACTCCAGATTCCTATTACAAATCTGGATGCCACAAGAAATATGAGAGCTAAACACATAGCTATTATTTAGAAGGCAGGTGCTGGCAAATGCTGGTATTGCAAACCAAGTGGGAAGGCAGAAGCCTCAGGGAGCTGACATTCCTGACTCCTATTTCCCATATGCAATCTTGGTCAAGTTTGCTGTTAACAGATGTAGAAAAATGGCTGTGCAAAAGCCATGCCTCTTAGGTAGTCACATCCTAATCCACTTGAAGCTGTAGGCGTGAGGCAGAGATTCCTGCTGTTATCAGTGGACACAAAAACATCACTGGAAACCCAACATACAGACCTATAGACAAAATACAGGCCTGAACCTAACATGAATCTAACAACACCATCCTGAGTTCCCTGAAATCCTGTATAAGAGTGGAATTCAGCTGGATTGAACTGTGACAAGCATACTTTCTGGGAGAAAAATATGCAGTGAACCCATATTCCCTCTGTCATAAATTGTGTGCTAATTAGCACAGAATTTCAGTGAACATGATGTATACTCAGGTATTCAAGTTTTCCCTCATATTCAAAGTAGTAAACATGACACTGACATTAATTAGGGATAATACTGCTGTTTATTCAAACAAAGTCTTATTTTCACAAATTCTTTCTCCTTTTTGTAACTGAATTTTGAATACTCTGATTTACTTCAGTGTAAGAAATCATCAGTCATTTTTAATATTTAATTATTTTGTCAATATAATGAAAAAAATTATTTTCATATAAAAAACAGGCTTTTATACCAAACCCTCACTGATATCAACTACCTTAGTAACTAATTTAGTTACTCAGTAAATATCTGTTGGATTTATGTAATGCCCTGATGCATAAACACTTTTTCAAAGAATAAGAGTCCAAGGACATCCCAAGTAAAGACACGTTTAAGATCCCAGAGCACTTCAAGAAAGAAGAGTGAAATTACAGGAAAATATGAAAGGCTTACAACTTGATCCAAAAGTCACCAGGATCAAAGGAGACACTCATTATGAGTTCAGCAAACTTTGTGACTTGACCATAGTCATTTAGAAAAGGACATCAAGAACACATTCAAAGAATTACCAATAAATAACTTTCAAAGTTGAAATATTCAGTACTTGCCAGTGGTAATACACTATCACTCTCATAACATCTCTCACTTAGTTAGAAAAGTTAGAGAGAGTGCTAAATTCTTGTAACTCCAATAAATTGTAAGTGTGACAAAAAGAGGTCATATTCAAAGATAAAACATATGCTTATTACCTGGTATTTTTAGATAACAAACTTCAGTTTCTAGTTCAAGTCACTTATTTTAATCCTAACTAAAAATAATAGACGTGCCAATTCCTCTGCTAGCCTGACAAGTAGTCTAGACATGGTTAGATAACAGTATTCACCTGTGACAGTTCCCTCTGAGGTATTAAACATTTGTTAATGGTTTAATAAATTCCAGTCAAATAGTGCTTTATGAGAGTCATGGCAGTTAATAAATGTTTATAATTACAAAGACCAGCTTCGTCCTCAGACATCTGAATTAGCATGCATTATGAACATATAGCCATTACTGACATGTGGAATAGAAACATACTTCAAAATTCTCTTCATGCTTCCACAAATACAGGTGAGTAACAGTTAAACTTTTTATGACAGATAATATAACGAGCAATTAAACATCTAGACATTTTTGCCCTTCCAAAAATCTTCAGTCTTGCAAAAACCTATTTAAAATTTTCATATTACTCAGCATTCTGTAGTCCTGAAATGCAAATACCTTTAAGGAGAGGCAATTCTCCATATCACTTAGAACCACAAGTCCACCACATTTCCCTTCATCTTGAAGTACTTCCTGAAACAATCTATTTTCTCCAAAATCCATACGCCCTTACTTTTCTAGAATACTTAGTTTCTCAAGCTACCCCCAGTATCTCTGGATAACATGCATCCTTTTACAAAGTGAAGATACATTTTCTTACAAGTACATCAGTCCACACAGTAAAGATATTTTTCGCATTATTGAAAAAAAATTTAAAGAACGTATGTTATTTCCAGGATGTGTGCTTATCTAAACCTTGTCCTTGAGCTTTCATATATAATTTCAAGCCATCATTGACTGGCAGAAGATTTAAAAACAAGGAAGGAAATAATGCCCCTATGTGACTCAGCAGCATCCTAATACAGCAATATCTGAATATGCTGACCCTAAACCTGCAAGGAGCATCTGTATTAGCTGATAAGAGATCTATACAATTGTTAGGTCACAGATCATTCTGCCTCAATGTTTTCCTTTGTTGCAGTAAACCCTGACATGACAGCTCCAGCAATCACAAATGCTTTCCTGATCCTACAGTATAAGTTTTAATATTGCCAAACACATTTATTCACTCTGGTCTTCTTTACTCCCCATCACAGAGCATCAAAAGCAGCAGATTTTACAGTAGGCCTAAAATCAATGAGCATATGGGCCTCCATTTAAGAAGGATAAATTAGTTCTCTGCTGATTAGTTAGAGAAATATAATTGGTGTCCAGCTTCTGCAGAGCATCTGGGTTTCCCCTACCTCTCTTTTTCATAGTCAAGAGAAGGACAAAAATTTCCTTCTGTTTAATGACTCTGCAGAAAGAACAATGCTGCTCTTCTTGGTGGGGAAGAAGGAAATCAAATTTATGGATGTTAACCTGACAAAAGCTTTGATTAGGACTTTTCTCATCTATTCCAGAAGGGCAAGGCAGGGAAATTAATCCACTGGGAGTTCAACTGAGAAAAGCCATCACAAGTGATTTCCTATACAATATTTTGTTAATTGTTGTACTTGGACACTAATCAAGAGAGCTGAGGGCAGCACTATTTGTTTAGAGGGTCAAGGGTAGCTGAACTAGTACAGCACCTGTGATGGACAGGGCTTGGTCTTCAGTGTGATAAAAGTTCACTCATCAAAGACAGACAAGGTGGAGACGTCTTGCCCTTCTCAGAGAAGCTCTCTCAAAATATCTGTGAATGCTTCAGGATCCAAAATACCAACTCACAAACTGGTTCACAATTTAAAGGCTCATTGTTGAAAGGCCAGTCCCACAGCTGGTACATTCCTCACTCTATAGTTAATGACTATTCCTTTCCCTTTTCCATATTTCATTCCTTCTTTTTCCAAGAGTACCAGCATCACAGCATCTGACAAGTGACGCCACCTTGCTGGAAGTCCATAACACAGTAACTCCATATGGAGAAGGATAATGGGCAGTTTCACAAAGCCTGGCACCTGAGGCCATGCTACAAACTTCCATGGTGTCCATGCGAGGAGAAAAATCTGGTCTAGGGTTCGCTGTCAAGCTGGCCACAGCTTCTAACAGCCAGGAATTACATCCAAACCCCTTTATTGCAATGCACTGGAAACAGTCAGGAAAGGAGCTCCATATACCTGAAATTACAGTGAGCCTATCACCCTGGGATCACTACAAGGTTCTGCCCACCTGAATTTTTCCAAGCAGACCAACAGACACTACAAATAGAGAATTCCTACCTTGTAGGTGCTAGCATGCAACAGAAACTCTGAGCCTCTGGGGCACGATCACATCTGACAGGTAAAGATTTAGCTGCATTGAAGAGCTGCTAGCCAAGGTTTGCATACCAAGGGGATGGCAGCAGGAATGCTGCAAGCCTGGAGATGTACATAATCAGGGTGGAATAATTCAGGGCAATCTGCTCTGACCATAATATAAAGAAAATGCTGGAGCGCCTCTCCCTGCTGTGATCAAGCCTGCTTAGAGCCTTATCTGGACACCATACCAGCAGAGCAGGTTTTGACCTCACTGTGAAGATAATACCTCCCTCCTCCTTCCCCTGAACATTCTCTTTGTGGAAGCAAAAAGACAGTTTTCCCCTTTACACAGCGTCCTGCTGTGTGGTACCCCGAGGTCAGCATGCCAGCATGATCTGGGTCAAAATGGCCTGATCCTTCCTGCCACATCTCTCCCCTCCCACCATCACACTTCAGAAATATCAATAATAATAACAACACTAAAATAGAGATCAAAATATCCTCCAGGAGACAAGTGAAACACATTCTAAATACTTATGTCTAGGGATGCTGAGGGGAGACCTTATTGCTTTCTGCAACTACCAGAAGAGAGGCTGGAATGAAGTGGGGCTGATCTCTTCTTCCAGGTAACAAGTGATAGAATGACACGAAATGGCCTCAAGTTTCCCCAGCAGGGGCTCAGATTAGATATTAGGAAAAAAATTTCTTTACTTGAAAGGGTTATAAAGCACTGGAACAGGCTGCCCAGGGAAGTGGTGGAGTTACCATCCATGAAACTATTTATAAGATGCCTAGATGTGGCACTTGGGGACACAGCTCAGTGGTGGGCTTGGCAGCACTGCTTTGACAGTTCCTCTCAGGGATCTAAAGGGTCTTTTCCAACCTAAATGGTTATAAGACAAACATCCCAAACTCACCTCAGTAGCTTCCAGTTTCCGTGCTCTCCTTCAAGGTCATCCCTGTTTTTCTCCACACCACTGCCTCTGCTCCATAATGAATCACACAGGGCCAGTTTTCCCTTTCTATCAGGACCCCATGCTTTTGCTTCTACGTTGGAGGAGCTGGATGCTCCTCTCCCCTCAGACCTCCATCTCTCTTACCCTTCATCTTCTCCCCTTTTTGTCACTCTTGCTTTCTCCTTGCTCATCTTCAGAACAGTCTTAGCGCCATCCTTACCAAAGAACTCAGTAACAATTGCATTGATAAAATGTATGCAAATTAATAATGTTTTTTGAATCTGTGATGTATCTAGGTTTGCAATACCCCTCAGGTGTTAGCTGATGCCTAACTATTCAGATCTTTTCCCTCAGTAACTCCCTCATTATAAAACACACAAATTGCTTGCATGCATCTTTGTTCTGACTTCCAAGTTAGTTGCACACAAACACAAACTCACAGACAGTGCATCAGATTCCTCAATTTTTACATTCTTTTTTCCCTGTGACATAGCTCTCTAGATGAACAATCAAGACAAACCCCTTCAGAATATTTATAACTGAATAAATTGTACAGCTCACTAGCAGCTACTCCCTATGTCATTTGGTTAATTATTTAAGTTAAGTAGGTTTATTTGTTTTATTGGAAACACATCTTGTTTGCCCTTTAATGGCTTTTATTTTCCTCCACCATTACTCAACTCAAGAATTTTAAGACCTAAAACTAAACTGATAATCCTAAATGTCCCTGTTCCCAAATGAGAGATAGATATTTTTACTGCTGTGAGCACTCTACTGGCTCAAAACCACCAGGCAATTTTTGCTTACGAGAAAACCACCTTAAGCTGTGAGAAAGTTAAAAAAAAAAAAAAATAAAAAGGAAGAAAAAATTTCAGTAAAAACCCACCAAGCCCCTATCCTCAGGAAGAAGAGCAACTCCACTTCAGTATGTGGTTTGGGAATGATCATGGGAAACTTACTCCACAAAGCTAGGAGCGAGACATTTTTGCAGGCACATAACTAATTATTGGACAGAGATATTGAAAGAACAGCAATTTTGCAGATGTTATGCACGTGAGTTACTAGAAGTGGCATTGCTAGAATTGGTAAATGCATGCTAACTGGGAACACACACACTTCATGTCTTTCCCATACAGAGCACAGAACATTTTCCTTGCCCTAAAGGAATCACCGTTGCTCATAAAGAGGTCTGAGGATGCACACAAGCACAGATGGTTACCATGCAGAGACACGGATCTTATTTAGGCACTATGAGACTGATCTCAAAATCCTGGTGGATGTTCTTTCAGTGGAGAAAAACTGCAAAGGGTCAGGCCCTTGTATTATCAGATAACTCACCTGGTTCAATATATGAATCTACCAATGACCCATCACCTCTGAGCTGGAGATGCTGAGATCTCCGGGAGGAAAGCTCCTGTGAGCTTAGTATTCAAAGTAATAAAGGCAAGTGCCTTCAAATCCACCTGGAGGAAGAGATATTTAAAAACAGGTATTTTCTTAAATTCTGAGCTTTTAGTTCTCTCAATATATTACCTCTGAAGGCAGAAATTCAGTTTTGAAGAGACAGCATCAACAAACCTTATGCATACCCTAAATTGCTTCTCCAGAGCAACAAAACAAGTTTAACAACTCAATAAGGAAACAATACTCATGTTGAAACACTCAAAGAGAACTGGACAATTCACAGATAATGCAAATGTTCTTGTGTCTTACTCCTCAGGTAAAAAACACATGAACATATAATGTAGGTAATACTTTTAAGGCTTTTCCACATAGGACAACTTTGCATATAAATAGGTGCATATAATAGGGACATTGGTGTGTACCACATTAGCTCCTCACAACTCCTTTCTTCTTCTAAGGATTCTTACTGGAATTGCAAAGTATCTCTGCAATGAAGCAAACAACTACGAGTATCTACACTGAGCATAACCACAGGCTAACTAGTCAATGACAAAGTTACCCCTAATTTGCCTGTCTGTAGTTACCCTTCCCCAGTTAGAGATAAGAGCAAAAAAAGGAGCCCTAACTTATCCAAATGCCACCATAAAGCACAAAAAGTTAACACACTTCTATTTCCAAAAGAAAAAAATGTGACAGGGATGAATATATGGAAAACAACTTGTTTTCAACAAATTCTTAGACTGTGGAGAGTCTCAGATAAGATATTTATAAAAATCAGTTGATATTTAGCAAGAACTCCATGTGATTTTGAAATAAACTGATTAATATTTTCATGATCAATGTCAGTCAGAAGTATTTCTGTAATGAGAATCAATATTTTCTGCTAATACTGTTATCAGATGAAGATGGAAGAGAGGTTGTTGAAAACAGAAGAACCAAGGCCATCCTGAAAACACAAATATTAAAATTTGTTGGGTACAGCATTTTGCAGCTGAATTGCAGAGGAGAAACACAGTAGCTCAATCAGTTTTATTTTCTTGTCTAGTTCTTAGTTTACTTCCAAAGTACATTCAGTCATGTGCAAACACCAAGCCAGGCACTTCACTAAATGATGCCAAGTTCCTAAAGGCATTATCTGAAAAGTGCTTCACTTAGTTTAATTTTTCCAGAAAAAAAGAGTGATATTAATAAAATGCGTTTTGACTTGCACCACAGTACCCAAGTCTGGCACGTTGCCCTTGCTGCCACTGGCGTGTGTGAAGTACATTTACTCTCTCTGGAGACCTAATGCACAGTAGAATGGGAAGGTGAGGACAATGCAGCAAAAATTTCCTAGCACATATACCTAGGAAGTCTTGATGACAGACAGTTAGGTTTTCTTTATTTTGTCTATGCCTTCGTGATCAATTCCAAGCCTTTCACTTGTGACTGAGGGCGAAACATCAGATACCCAAATCCTGGTCCCTGAAATAATTTCTGAAAGTGATTTTTTAAGATTCATTGCATTAATTGAGAAAGATATCCCATTTTTAATAAAGTGCTGAATCATTCTTATGTTAAATCAAGAATGATTTTCTCTACCAAGACAAATATCTGCAGTGCATCCAGTTAGTGCAGAGATCTATAACTTTACCAAAGAAAATGGCAGAATGCAGCTCCAGTTTTTTTTCTTAGTTTGTTCTTTGTCTGCAGTTCACTAACAACAACAACAACAACAACCCAACAAAACCCAGAAGCAAACCCAGACTCTTTTTTACCTCTTGTAGCATTAGACATTTCTATAAGATGTATTATGAAACATACCTGGAGTCTTTACAATAACACTGAGCTGTTTTATGTTTCTAAATCAAACTAAGGAAACTCATTAGAGCTTTTCAAAGAGCATGAGAATAGTTCTTCAAAGAAGCATCACTGCACTCTAAATATACATATGCTTACTTCAGAAGTTCTCCGTTTAACAGAAATTGGATCTTCAGAAATACTTCAGGATCTAAGCAATGTCAAGGAAAGACAAGACACACAAGAAAAAGCAGAGAGGAGCTTTTTCTAAGAAGTGATAGGGAGTAAGACTGAGCAGTGCAAAATTTTCAGAATAAGGACAAACACCCAGGGAAAAGAGACCCGCTCCCCAGAGGTGAGATAAAGGCTAAGATCACCTCCTAGGACTTGGGACTCCTAGGTCCAAATGTTTGGTTTTCATTACAATATAGTGATGTAAAAATGAGAGGCCTCCTGTGGTAGATTTGCTACTCTCCTACCAAGTTCATTAGTACCTATCTGTACAGTCCTGATACAGAATTGCATTGAACAAAGTGTCACACGCTGAAACTGTCCCTAAACAGACAATCTAAGATATAGGGTTTGAGGGGTTTTTTGCTGTTATTGTTTTCACTTGTAGGATTTTTTTTGTACACTGGTTTTCCCAATCATACTCAGTATTACGATTCCTCCTCAGCCCATTTTCAAATTAAACTAATACAGGCTCTGTGATATTCCCCCTGTGCAGCAGCTTGTGCACTGCAGTAGGAGCCATTCACAGCCTCTGGCTCTTTCCAGGCTTAAGTTTCCAAACCATTACTCCTCGTAGTGGTTACCATAAAGCAAATCCTGAAGTGAAACTGTATTTCCTAATAGAGGCTTCAAGCCATGTTAGAACAACTTAATGATAGCCACCCACTCACAAAAAGAAAAAGAAAAAAAGGGGAAAACATTTCACATGTCTCTTCACAGCTGCAGTAAAGACATGTTACACAGAATCACAGAATGGGCCAGCACCCTGTCCAGCTGAATATCAAATGTGTCCAGTGCTGGGGAATCCTCCACTTCTCTGGAAAGATTATTCCAATGGTTGATTGCTCTAACTGTAAAAAATTTTCCTCTTGTGTCCAATTGTAACCTCCCTAGGAGTAAACTGTACACATTACACCTCACCTTTTCCATCTGACTCCTTGTAAGACGGGAATCTCCATCTTTTTCTTCTTGAAATACTGGAACGTGGTGGCCCTCTTTGCATCTCTCCTAAGGCTTCTTTTCTCAAGGCTGAACAAATCAAGCTCTTTTAGACTTTTTCATATATGACACACTTTCTAGTCCTTTGATCATCTCTCTGTCACTTGTCTGGACCCTCTCCAGCCTGTCCACAACTTCTTGCACAGCAGGGACCAAAACTGAACACAGAATTCAAAGCATGACAAGCTGAGTGGAGTGGGACATTAATGGTTTGTTTATCAGCTGGTGATGCCCTTGCTGATGCCACCCAGCATCCTGTTGGCTTTCTATGCCACAGCAGCACACTGTCCACTCGTATTGAGATCATCATCCATCAGGACCACCAGGACCCTTTCCACAGAGCTGCTCCTCAGCAGAGAAGATTCCTCTTTTCCTGGGTTATGTTTTCCCAGGTAAAAGACCACATGTAGTTGTCAAACTTTTAAGGTTCTTGTTAGCTCACTCTTTCAGCCTATCCAGGTCTTCCGGCAGGGTGGCTTTCCCTTCTGGAGACCCCACTTTCCCACTCAGCCTTCTAACCATTAACAAACTCTGCCGGAGTCCGCTTGATCCCATCTTATGGCTCACTTAGGAGGATATTAAACGCTGTTGGGCCCAATATCAATCCCTGTGGGACCCCACTTTTGACAGCTTGCCAGTTTGAAGAGTTATTCACCACCATCCTCTGAGTGCTGCCTGTTAGCTCCCCAATCACCACAGGGTCCACTTGTCAAGACCCTTAACTCATCAGCTTCTCCAGGACAGGGCTTTGTTAAGCCATATCAAGAGCCTTGGAGAAATTCAGGTAGACAATGCCAAGCACTCCCCCCACACCAACCAAGCAAGTTGCTTTGTCATAAAGGGCGATCATGCCTGTCAAGCACGAGTTGCACTTCATGAATTCATGCTGGCTCTTCCCAATCTTACGCTTCATCTGACTTATGATGGCCCCAGGAGGATGTGTTCCATAAGTTTCCCAAGGACTGAAATAAGAATAACGAACCTAAAATTTCTTGAATTCTTCTTTAAACCTTTCTTACTGATGGGGGTTATATAAGCCTTCTTCCAGGCTTCTGGGACATCTCCTAATACCCACAGCCACTCAGAGATTATGGAGAGCAGCCTCCCAGTGCTGTCAGACAGCTCTCTCATTGTCCTTCAGGGGACAACGTCAGAGCCCACCGATCACTGGGGGCCAAGCCCCTGTCACAGATCACATAGGAACTCTCCCTCCACTGACAGTGGGTCCGTATTTGCAACAGTCTGGGGTTTTGTTCCCATGGCCTGGGGCACAAAATGCTGGAGTAAGTGTTGAGAACCTTTGGTTTTCAGTCACGTTGGTGACTAACTGTCCTCTGCTGTTTAACACCAGGCCAGTATTTCCTTCTTCTTTCTGCTTGGTGTTTACATACCTGAAGAACCCTTTATTTTAGTTTTTGATATCTCTGGCCAATTCCCATTTGAAGGGAGCTTTTGGTTTTGTGATTGCATCTCTGCATGCCCTGGGAGTGCCCTTGTAGTTCTCAAGAGGCACTGTCTCCCCTTCTATCTCTGGTACAGTTCCTTTGGTTCTGAGCATGCTCAGAAGGTCACAGTGAAGACAAGGGGGTCTCTTGCTCCACCTGTTTCCCCACCTTTAAAGGGAATGAAATGTTTTTTTCAGTAATATTCCCTTGGGCCCACAAAAACTCCCAGCACTCACTAGCTCCTTCATCCTCCATGGAAGCTTCCCATGGAATCCTTCCCATCTAAGCTCGGAGCAAGCTGAGTTTCCTCTTCTAAAAACCTAAAACCTTTTCCTTAGCACTAGCCTTCAGAATGTTCATCAGGATCCCAAAACTCCACAATATTGTGATCACTACAACAAAGGCTGTCATTACCTGAGATATCACAAAGCAGTTTTTCTTGGTTTGTGAGTAACAACTCCAGCAGTGCCTCATTCCTGGTTGGCACATGTAACATTTGTGTGAGAAAACAGTCCTCGATGCATTCCAGAAACTTGATGGATGATGCACTATTCTTCCAACAAATGTCTGGGTGGGTTAAATCCCCATGAAGAACCAGGTTGTGTTGCCCCAAAGCTTGCTTAAGTGACCCAAATATCGCTCTGTTGATTTTATCCTCTCAGTTTCGAAGTCAGCGGCAGATGCACACTGTAAGATTCCCCTTGGCTCCAATCCCTCTGATCTTGACCCAGAGGCATTCCATAGGGCTGGAATTATCATAGTTCACTTGCATACATTCAACATCCTCCTCTAACAAAGAGCACAACTCCTCCTCCTCTTTCTCCCTGCCTGTCTTTGCAAAACAGCTTATAGCCATCCACTGTGATCCTCCAGCCACACCAGCTGTCCCCACCGTGTTTCAGTCATTCCTGTGCCATCCTAACTTCTGCTGTTGAGGGAAAGAACCTGTATTACACATCCACATTGCAAGCAGCTCTGTGCAAGCACAACAGTGACCAGACAGTTTAGGTGACTCTTCAGTGAGGGCATCAGTTTCAAGGACTTTGATCAAATCCTGATGGGAAGGAAAATACCTGCACAACAAGATGTTTCAGTGTACAGAGGTGAAAGTGGTCAAATCTCATATTACAATAAAGTAGAAGAAAAAAGACACAAAAGGCACAGTTGCAATGCTGCCTTTGTTACCTAGTAAAGTCAACAAATTTCCAAATATCCATGTATGCAAATCGGGACATGACATCAAAATCTGAGGCTGAATTTGAGCTGACATCTCATCAATCATCTATTATTTCATCCCTGCTTTTGCAAACAGCTTGATATATCATATTATTCTGCTGTACAAAAACAAATACCTGCCATGAATTTTCACATCCAATATATTGAAAATAGACCATCTTCTCATTCAAGAAAGAAGGTGCATGCATGAATACAGCTGCAAGTACTTAATCTTAATTAGCTTTACACAACTCATATTTTATATAATTTTATTCCTCCCATATTCATTATCAGTGATTCCTTTCCCTTCCACTTGATTTTGCCTGATTTTTCATCCAACACTTCCACTGATCTCTGCCTGTAAATTTCTTTTTCTCTACAGAGTATAGCATATATTGAAATGAAGTCTGGGCTCTGCAGCACTGTATTCTGAGTCACACAAAGCCTTTGCATCTTTAAAAGATGAAAGAGCATGTACCAGAGAACATGAAATCTCAGCCATGTGTAACAAGTACAGATGGTGCCTGCCAAAGATTTACTGACCTACCAGAAGGCACTCTGAATATAAGGAACAGCTATAGAGATGGAGAACTGGTGGTCCTTCACACGGGGCCCGGATGTCAAGCTCACTACAGACTCTCAGAGGTTTTGTTCAAAAGCAATGCCAGGGGCATGAGCCTAGAGTAAAATCCATCTTGTACTTGCCTGCATAAGCCTTTCCCCTTTTTGTGACCTCCAGCCATTGGGAATAACCAACAGTTTCAAAGATGGGACATTTTCCAAACCCAAAGGAAGTCAAAGAGGATCCTTCCAGGCCCAACACAGGTACTTATCTGATGCCCGAAGCAGCAAGCATCATGTAAATGTTAACAGCACAGGCTCCAAAGTCAACATCAATTTTGACACCCTTTTCAGAGGTGCATGGTAAAAAAATCCCATAAGTGCTATTGCAATACAAGAATTCAAGAAGGGTATAACCTCCTCTGTTGTTACTGTTACTATTATTAAAAATTGATCACCCAAAGCACATTTCAGTGAATAGAAAAGTCACTTGAGCAGGTTTCCATACATATGTATTTATGTATTTAAAATGTCTCCAGACCTACCAGTGTCAAATTATATTATGCTATACTAGAAACTCAAATAATTAGTATACTGACACAAGCGATACAGTTAAGCATTACAGTAAATATCTGTTGTGGATCATGAGCACAGGGCTTCTTACCGAAAATTTCTTAATCTTTTAACATGAAACATAGGCCCAACTACAGTTAAAAGTAAAACTTGCATTTCCAGCTCCAACCAATGTGTTCATGCAACTATTTTACATATTCACAAAAAGCAAAGAAAATTTGGTATTTTTGTTTAGAGTAAGTTACTCCAGTAATTCTATTTCTTGACTATAGGCAGCTGGGAAGTGCTGAATTCAGTCCAAACTCTGCTGTTAATGATCACTCAGAGGCCATGCTACTTTCCATGATGCTCTCAGCAATTATGTGTCTGGTCTCAAATAGCAACATATAAAAATAACAGTCTCAGGGTCCTGCCCAGATTCTGACTGGAAACTTTTACTGTTAAGAGATTTCCCATTAGTGAAAGATTTGGCCAGGCAGGATGATGACTCACTAATGGCCACCCTCACCAGAGCCTGAATCAGAAAGATGATTGCATGCTAGCTGCACAAGAATACATAAGTCTGAACTCACCTGAGCTAGCAAATTACCAAAAAGTAAACAGCAGCCTTTTGTTCAGCCTTAGCAGAAGCAGAGACATCTGTGTCAAAGCACATAGTCTGTAATACGGCAGAGAGCAGCAAGACTGTTCTTTCCTGATGGACAAGAGCTAAGCACAAACTCCTCCACAGCACCAGGAAAAAAAAAAAGAAGCTGCCCACAGCAGGTGTTCTGCTGATGGCAGAGGAAGTTACAGTGTTAGCAAACCACCAAAAGGCCTCGCAGGTGAACTTTATTTATTAGCTCCTGCAATTAGCAGACCCAGAAACAACCTGCTGGCTCTTCACCCATGACTAAGAAACTACATTAGAGAACTCAAACGGGCAGATCATGACCTTGGAAAGGAGGAGAACCCCATTTCAAAACCAGCATCTTCTTGTTCCCCCATCATGTTTCAGGAAGTCTCTCTCCATAGTTTCCTTAAATTAACATTGAGAATCTCAACTCTTGCTTAACTTTGCATTGTAAAAACCCTCTTAGAAATGTCCAAGGCAATCTCCCTTCACCTGCTTGCATACTTAAAGGAATTGTGCAGCAAGTTAATTACCTAAGAGGTTTCTATCATTCTACCAACTCCATAACCAGCTATAAATACACATAAACACACCAACACTTACACATTAACTACCACAAAAATCACCTTAAGCACTTCATCTTTTAAAATGAATTCATTTCTTTTGGTGAAGGAGACTGTATGAATCACTGCTGTGAGCCCATTGACAGAATCCTTAGCTGACACTTACTCAATTGAATAAAAATGTAGAGACCAATAGAAGTAGAAAGTAGAATAATAAAGAACATAATTGTCTCAGGTCCTTTTTTCTTAGTCCTAAGTCATAGCAACAAAAAGGTTTCTGTTGCTCCAATTTGTCTATCAAACTACCAAATCCATCTGAAACCATTTTAAGCTGTGCATTGTTGTGCTTCACAGATTGATGAAGCTGTAAACAAACAGCCACAAATCTTTATATTAAGTTATTAGAATCATATCATTTTAAGTTGCTTATCACTTCTACCATGAGGACTCAATTACCTAAGCATTTACGTATTCCTATAGGCATACTGTGCTCAGGACTCTCTTTGAAGGTTCCCAGATTAATGTTATGTGAAAGAAGCAAGCAAGCAGCAAGAAAATATATGGACCAGAGTCTGCCCAACCATTTCTAAATGCTCATGTTCTGAAAAAAAGAAGCAGAAAGCTTAGAGACACATATATTGTGTCTGGCAGAAGTACTTCATTAAAAATAACCCACAAAAGTGAAACAGGATCAATGATTTCTTACTGAAAAAATAGGTCTTAAACATTAATTCTTCGGGCCCTTGGCTGAAAACCTTGCCTTGAAAATTTCTGCACTGCACATAAATGAAGCTTGGCTTCTGTCATAAGTGTAAAACAAGGCATAGTTATTTGAAACTCCAACCCTCCCAGCAGGATTTTCTGTTGGGTTTTTTTGTTTATTCTTAGGTCTATCAGTCTGCTTACTTCTTGTCTCCACTCTAAATATATGTGCTCCTAATTGGATTCCCACCTTGACCATTGCTTTTAACTCAAATCAAGCCCTTCGTTTATGCACGTGGCATTTCCCTCTGATCTTTGTTCTTCCTAGTTTTCTATATTAATCTGCAACCCCTTCAACAACCTGCATGTTTAAAGTCCGGAGTACAACAGATCTGTATTCAGTCACTGAGTTAATTCTCCTAACACAAGCATAAGTTCTGCTTTAAAGGTGTCCTACACACACAATGAACATAGCTCTAGCCTAAAATTACAGAAGTCCAAGAGGCTTTGACACAAGACTCAAAGGGAAGAGCACCACTGCTCTACAGCATTTATCACATTTGTTCAGTACCATTCTCCCCATCTGCAGCTCTCTCACAATCACCCAGCAGCTTTACAGCCAAATCTACTTCAATCCTTTGTCTCATGTTTTTCTTTCCTCACCTTGGTCTTTTCAATCCCACTCTGATAAGGCTTTCATTTTTTTTTTTTTTGTCAATCAATGTTCCTGTTTTACCATGATTCAGTTTCAAAGCTGTTAGATGAATTTGAAAATGTTGTCAAATCTTTTTTCAAAACCAAACCAAAACACAAAACTTCTGCCATTGAGCCCTTTGTATTTTCCCTGAATGCTTAGTGATATTTCCCTGTTTTATTCATTCTTCTCTGCATTTATTTCCAGTTCTACAAAGACCATGTGCAATTGCCTAGTTTCTACCTGATTTCTTTTTCTGAACTGCACCAAGAGTGAAACTTTAAAGAAAATTTTGAATTTATAGACCAAACAAAATATTTCTGTTAGTGTTTTAGAAGAAGTCCAACCATCTGCTCATTTCAAATAATATAAGTCTTTATAGTAATAAAATTAATTGGGTAATTTCAGCCTTCTAAAATAACAATCAGTCCCAGAATATTCACTTTGTGTTGCTCACAGAGTATTTTAATATACCACACTGTAAATAAAATGCTGTTTTCCATATAAATGGATGGTGGTCTTTAGAAAGATGTCATTATCTCCCTCTTTTGACTGGATTATTCTTCTCAATAAATTTCATTTTTTAAAATGTCATACACATTTCAGCAGTGATTTCCTGAAAAGGTTTATTACTGCATAAGGTTAAATTTCAACGAGGACACTGCACTAGAGACAGAGAGAAAGGAAAAGGGGCTGGTTGAAGAAGGACATGAAAGAATCTATTATTGAAAAAAATAATGCGGGAGGATTGAACACACAGTCCTGGCTATATATTTCAAAGCAGAAAATGTGATTTCCAGTGATAAATATTTTTTAAATATCTCTTTAGCTAAGGTGAATTCTCAGAAGAAAAAAAAAAAAAAAAACCAAAAAAAGCACCCCTGAAATCAAAATTTAAAACAAACTTAAGTGAGAATTAGGGAAATAAACTGAACAAAAAAACAATTCTTCTCCTAAGCATCTGCTGAATCCCTGAATTTAAGCTTTCATATTAAAGATTAGGATTAAAATCAGGTTGGATTAATAGATGTTAAAACTTAAATAATTTTAAGATGAGAGATGCTACAATAAATCCAATTTGAAATAACAAAATGCATCTCCCAGAAACCTTATACAGCTGGGGAAATACCAAATAATTTTATCCCATCTACAATTGCTCATCAAACCATAGCAAAAGAAATAACAGACAAAACAAAATTCTTTGAGAATAATCAGTAATAGTATGCTTTGTCTTTGGAACTGTATCCTTAACATCAGTTGACAAGCAGGTGAATAAGAAGCGTGAATGCAACTAGATTTCAATAGCCCTGAGTCACTTTTTTCCCTTTTAGGTTATCCTACCTGAACATCACTGAGAAAGAAAAGAAAAGGAAGAACATCATACACTGTACTGACAAAGTGGTTTGGGTTTTGTTCATTTGTTTGAGGAGCCCTTTTTTTTAATTTTTCCCCTCTTTTTCCTCCTTTTCTTTTTCCTCTTTCTAACAGCCCTTGTTGGAATGGCCTTTTTGAGCAGGTGGATGGATGAGTATTGCCAACCCTCTTTGCTGTCAGTTTATTTGGGCACAGGCAAAGTACTGCACCAGCAGTACATGCACAGCTTAAAAATATAAAGCTGTTATTTATTTATGAGCACACACACAAGACAGCAAGCATAAGACTTGCTGGGCTATTCACTACCCTGATAAGAAAATCAAAGGATTTTTGCCAGCCCAGGCAGACCCAAGCTCACAGGAGATGGGTCAGTGTCTGGAGCTCCCTGGAGCAGACACCGTGTGTGACCAAGCTGCCACCAAGGACCTGACTGGCTCACAGCTACATCTGCTGACCTCCAACCAGCCCCTCTTGCTTCTTCAGTTTATTTTCCTTATACTTTTCCACATTGATTCTTCTCTCAATTCTGCGAGGTATTAACAATCCTCGTCTCTAAAACTCTGTCTCTGCCTGTAATTTTGCCCCATTTTTCTTATTTTTTTTTTACAGGCTGTCTCATAGTTTTTTCTTATAACTTAACAATTTTCTCAAACATCTGAGCCCAAGTTACTGAGCTGGGCTGTATTTGAGCAAGACCTTGGATCCCTGAAGACTCACAGGTGAATGGGGTGGTTCAGAACGAAGCTCCAGAGCAGACACAGGCAGAGGGGGTTCCAATGTAAGGAGAAATCAATACTACAGGAATAAAATTGTCACTTTAACACAAGTATCTCCATCGAGCCCAAGCCAGAAATAAAACTACCTCAAATGTTGCATTGGAGAGAAAAAAAAAACCCAACAAATGAACCAACTAAAACCAAATCAACCAACACAACAAACCACAAAAACAAATGAAAAACCCACCCACAAGTTAAAATACCTAAACACTGCCTAGGCTCACATGTACTGCATGCGCACTTGATCTTCAAATTTCAGCATTTATTTAGTTATGAAGCTTGCTTGCTAAAACAATGTGCCAGAGGGGACCGATACTCTCCTCACCAGTACTGGAAGACTTTTGCCCTTCAGCAATTTCAGTGCAGTATCAGAGATTACCGTGTAACTTGTCACCTTATCGCTGAAAAAGTCATCTCAGACACATTTTCTAGTACTTACTAAACCCCAATGCTGGAGAAAGAGTTAAATATAAGGATTTTAGAAGAGCATTTTTTGCCCTTCCTTACAACCGCATTTTTCGTTGAAAATTGGTTAAATCTGTTTGGCTTTGTTAGAAATCATATTTCTCTTCTCTTGTGATTTAAGCTTTACTTGAACCATTAGCATTCCACTGACCTTTTTCCCTGTAAACCCCCTTTACTGTTGCATACTAAAGTTCTCAGAGTACCTCACAGGCTGTGTGATAAATCCCATTTCCTAATATGTAGACAGGATACTTTGGTTCCACTTCCTTAAGACAAAGCAAGCCTAATTCTGTGCTTTAATACATCCTTATATTTGGGGAGTTATGGTTCAGTTGGTCAGAACATGGTATTGATAAAGCCATGGTTGCAGGTTTGATTCCTCTATGGGCCATTCACTCAGGAGCTAGACTCAAGGATCCTTGTGGGTCCCTTCGAACTCAGAATACTCTGTGATTCTGTAAAGTATTTAATGTAGTACCACCACATCGGTCTTTATTTTCTACCATTAAAATCTGAATGATCTGAAGACTGAAATGCAGAAAAACAAACCAAAAGCCAGAAAATAAATACATAGCATGTGAACAAATAAATTACATATTCTTGAACCAGCTTGTCCCACCTCTTCATCAGCATCTTGGAATGTTTTCAGAAAGCATGAATACCCTTTTTCATCATGTTTCTTAACTGCACACACAGGTTCTCTGATGCAAAGTTAAATGAATTTACCTACTGTAAGATACACAGCTTGAGATGTGTAATTACTTCAGTGGCAGCCAACCTGAAATCCAAGTACAAACCTACTTCTGGCAGTCCTAAGAAATTACAAGGTCTAAAACATCAAGATACATCTCAGAATTCTTTCAGAATCAATCATCAGTTAAGAAAGGATGTAAGTATGACAAGAGTCAGAAATTGGGTTTTTCAGACAGAAGTTATTGTCTTCCCTTTGTTTTCAGCTTGAAATTCAGAGTTTTAAAGACAGAAGAAATATTTTTCTTCTCTAAGACTAATTGGCCTCTGAAATAGTTGCATTGACAAAAACAACAGAAACACTTCAGAGATTCAGAATAACAACACACCTTTGCAAAGCTACACTGTCTGTGCTCTTTAATACATAACTGATGAGATTGCTGTTGTGTTCAACACATGCTCATGAGTCTTCCTAAATCTCAGCAGCAATTTATTTATTTTAGCCTCTGTCATATTACTTGTTCAATAACATGAGAGGTTTCATTTTTTTATCGTATTAGCAGCCCTTTCAGAACAAACATTTTAAAAATATATGTAATTATTTCCCAAAATGCCTGTAATTTTGATCTGATTCTCTTTGTGACCACTGCATGACTGAATTAAAATTATATACCACAGCTCTACTTGCAAACCTACAATTAGTATTTCAATTTTTAAAATAGTCTAGAGACCTTTTTCGTAACTCAAATTTATTATTCCTGCTACAGAAGGATGGAAATGTGAAGCCTTGCTGGCCATCATTCTATAGCAAAGATCTCCAAATGACACATTACAGCAGGCTTCTAATTAATTGTGGGGTCAAAGTTTCTCAGAGAGTAGGAGCTATCTGGATCTTACTTCTATTTGGTTTAGGAAAACAAAGGAGGAGACAGTATATGGTCTTATTTTTTGTTGCTCTGGAAATTCAGAAACAGTGAAGTTTAAATTAACATTGATAAGTTATCACCTAAAACCTCCCAGGTGGCAAAACAAACCAGTTAACCTCCCCTTGCTATTACCCCATACATTTTGAGAAAGCAAAGTCAGGCTTTGCATGTCACAGTAAGAAAGAAAATAAAGTGATTTAAAACTTGGCTTATTATGTAATTTCATTTATATGATGGTCAGCAGCAGTAAAGTACTACTGGCAAGTAATACTTGTTTAGTTGGTTTTTCATCAAAAAAGGTGCTTGATAGCAAGACTTCAATTGCTGAAAAGGATAATAATGGTTTCTGACTTGCAAGCAGATGAAAACAACTACAAGACAAATCTTCACAATCATGTGTTTTATGGATGCAGCTGATAACTTTCAAGTTTGAGACCATAATACAACATAAATACCACACACCACAAAGGTGCTGGAATTTCCCTAAGAAACGAGTAATAACTACTACAAGTTTTTTTGATAAACTGCTATAATTCTTACCCCAACATGTCACTAGCACATGATCCAACTGAGAGAAAATAATTCACCTGTGTTACTGCAAACTCTGGTATCTCATTACATATTTAAGCCCACACTGTGTTAAAACAGTAAGTTTGCATATTGTACCTTATCACTTTCCCAGGACAAAACCCAGGTTGATTTGTACAGAAATTATGTTCCTGTCTTTTAGCCCAGTGCAGTAATTCACAAGCATTGGCAAAGACAGGAAAAGCTATTATCACACAGATTGGGGGTTGGCTCTTTTTCAAATGTAACCTCTGCAAAGTTCTGTTGGGATTTTCCCCCATTAACCTCTAACTTGTCCCAAAGTCAGCATTTCCTATTTGAAGAAAGCAGCAGAAGACAGGAGTGGTTGGGTTTTTTTTCCTGTTAACCGGCCTATCTGGACACTGATCACTCCACTTCTACAGATTGCTGAGGCTCACACAGCTGGAAACATCAATGATGGTTGAGAATACAGAGACAAACGAATGAAAAGAATTCAAATTTCTGAATGTATCACCCATGCTCATCTCCTACCTCATATCTGGGGAAGACTTACAGGACTCTGAGGCAGGGTCAATAACAGCAAATAGACAACCAGCTACCACCTATGGCAGCCCAAAATCACCACTTCCTTCTCAAAGACACTTTTCTACTGAGTTTGAAAACTGACATATTAGACTTTCACAGCAGTTACTTACTGGGGAGCAGGATTTTAAAAACTACTTTATCTATTTTATACTGACAACCTAACTGAAAACAAAGCAACTTCCCTTTCTAATTGTACAGTCACTCAGACTTAACCAGTTCCTTTGTTTCTGCTATGATGTCAACATGTTTCATTTTTACATGCTTACAATTATTTATATGACAAAGCCCTTAATAACGTTAATTTTCTCTCATTTTGTAAAAGCCAATTGTACTCACAATGTTCCACTTCTGAGATTTTTAGTACAGCATTTTAATGACATGTTCATAATTTTCTGAGTGTCACAGTTGGCAGCAAATCACATAAATGACATGGAAAACCGAGGAATTCTTGTCTGTTTTTCAGCTCAGTTTTAACCATCTCTCTAGAAGCTCTGGGAATAGACCCAACTCTTACTTCAGTTCTTAAACCTGCATCTCATATTTTATCTTGCCAGGAACAAAATGCCAACAATTCAAGCAGAAGCTCTCAACAGTGAACACATTCCCTATTTCTACTGATTGATTGAAAAAAAAAAAAACCAACACCAACCAAACTACTTTAAGTGCACCCTGTAAATGCAGAATATCAGGATGAGCGTAAGTTCAGCCCCATCAGTACAGTCAATAGGCTTTGGAATTTAATCAGTGATGTCTCCCAGGAGTGGCAGAGTGAATAATTGCAGGTGCCCTCCTCTAGTCACAAACATCATTTGCAGATTCATTTCAGCCTTCCCTGGAATAACATGGCAAGTAAATCTCCATCAAGTCACTCAGCAATCCCTTCCAACTTTTTTTAGCCCTTGCAGCCCCAGGTGAAAGAAATAATTTAACAACAAAGCACTCCATCTGACTGGGAAATTATTGCCTCATTGATTTTTTTATCACTTCATAATATCACACCAATATTTCTTAAAGAAAATTTACCAAGCCTTGGAATGGCAGAGTGCACTGAGCTCAGCCAGTTGTGCAATTCTATTGACATCTCGTGTGTTTGAGGTTCAGATCAGAGAGACTTATTTTTCTAAATAAGATCACCTCTTACAGAAAATAATTATGATCCCATTTTGTGAGTCTCACACCTTACAGGTGTCATTTCAGTTAGTGATCCATGTATCCTTTATAATCTTATAGATTGCCCAGCCCTGTTCCAGTGGCAACAGGTTTCCTAGGCTTTTCCAACCTGAGCCAGCAGCTGAAACAGGTATGGAAAAAAATACTGGCTTTATTTTGAAAAGTTAATCACCACACCATCTTACAAGCTTTACCTTTCCCCTCTTCAGTCGGTACAACTCAGGACTCATGCAAGTAGTGTCCTGCCTCTAGGGGACTGGGTTTTGAATAGGGCCAAAACATCTCTCATAGCAATGCCCACCAGATCTCCCAATGAAAATCCTGAACTGGAAGACACTGAGCAGAAGAAAAGTCAAGCTAAATAGGATCAAAATGTATCCTAATCAACATCAAGAGTGCCAGTTCTCTTGCTGTCCAGTAATCAAAAATGAAATGACACCTTATCTCCTATTTTTGAAATTATTAGAAAGGATTCAGCCACAGCTGCCTAACAGGCTACTTCCAAGCACAACAGGAACTTGCTACTGCCCTGTACTGTCAAAGAAACTTTCAAAAGTCTGCTTTCCAAGAAGCTTGAGCAATTGCCCTTCATCTCAGCTCTTTTAACAGTTTGTTAAGAGCTCATTACTTTCATCACTTCATTCTTAGTTAAGAGAATCTGTGCTATTGAAACAAATTACTGTGGAAAGTTGGTATCTATAGCTAAACTACCCCCTGCTGGAAAATATTATATTCTGAGTAATTAACAGCTTTAATTTCCACTACTAGGAATTTATTTCTTTCAGTGTAAACCTCCAAAACAGAAAAGAAATCCAAAAGGAAGTACCACATTAACAGTGCCATGAAAACCTTCTACAAAAGGTACCCTAATTGTCCCAACTTAGTTATTAAGAAACATTAACAAAAATCCACAGCCAATTTCAAAATTTTTTCAGTTACTTATAAGTTTAGACAAATGCATATATGTGCCTGTCTATCCAAAGTCATTATAACATAGTCCTCATCTAGAGCCTCCATGCCCTGCTAACAAGGTTGAAGCATTTGTATACACCTAAATTAGTTTAAAGTACACAAACACAGAATAATTAGGAAGATGTCCCTTTGAAAAAGCAGAAGGAAGTTTTAATCATTTATAAACAATAAAAGTTTTATCAAAACCTTATCTGTATCAATTTAAGGAATACATTCTCACAACAATGATTAATTTTCAGATGGCTCCCAGTAAGCCAAATAAACTACATTTTGGACACTTACCAGAACGGTTTCTGTGAAGGATTACTGTCCCTTTAGAATAACTCATTTGTAATTGTCATTATTATCCCACTAACACAAAATTTCCAGTCTCTTGACCATTCCCCTCTTAAGTCTCTAAGGTTTCCCTGAAAATTCAACATTATAATCCATTCACTTGAAATGGATTTTTCTGTTTAAGGTCTGTCCAAAAACTTCTGAAAATAAGCTCAGAAAAATAAACGCTATCTAAGCTCTCTAACAAAATCATTCTTCCATGTTTTCTCATGACAGCCCACAGATGCATTGTATTTAAATTTAACCTACTGAGTATCCAGTAAGGTTTACCAAAGTAAACAAGCACTATCTTGATGTGTTAATTGGAAACTACCTTTTCTTTCTTGTAAAATTAATGCGACAGAAAGGCTCAGCTGCTCTCCTCTCTCACCTTACCTTGATAGAAACCAATTTTCTTCGTGTTTCTGGATCTGATAAACATCTAATAATGAAAACACTCATTTGTTCTGAGCTGTTTCTTAACTGGGAAGAAGTACATACATACAACCGGCCCAATTAAAATGAGAAGCCTGTGTTAAAATCTCAATACAAGAGTAACATTAATAACAAGCACATACAACACGCAGAGTAGCAGTTCCCATAGCAACCATACGTCTCACTGAACATCTAATAAAGTAGGGCCTTTCTTCACATGAGTGCCAAAAGCACAGATAACTTGCCAATCACTGGCATGGCACGTATTTACATGTATTAACATACACATCCTCTAGCACATTAATACGGAACCTCCTAAGCACAGTTGAAGCCATGGTTGCTGTCTCCCCCATGACCAGTGAAATAAGCCATTACAGAAAAGTGTTTATCACGTTATACACCATTTCTCAAATATTTTGACATGCCTGTCATGGCTGTGTGACCTTGAAGCCTCAGACACTCTTTAAACATCCCCTGATGCTTGTTAAAAGGGTCAGAGTCAAGATTTCAGAGTAGCTGCTAATACTGCATGCCCTGTCCTCTTTGCAAATGCAACTTCACGGTTCACTTATGTAATTTTTGCTTCTTAAGACTCTCCCTGATTTCTCTTCTTGACTTCTTTTGCCTTTGACAACACAGTATTTCAATTAGTTTTTAATATAAAAACTTAAATCTCTCTAGTTTATTCACTCTGAGAGCCCACTCTTGGGGGAAGAACTCTTTAGTAGTGCCACTCTACCCTCATTTCACTGCTAAATCTTTGCTTTCTCTATAGATGTCACCCCTCCCCAATGCCCTTTCCAGTCTGCTATGTGCATGTGTCCTTTTTAGCAATATGTAAAACAGTTTAAGGACTAGAAAGAAATCTTTGAACATATGCTGAAGCCTGCAGTAGCCTTAGTGATCCAGTCCACACTCAGCCCCACAAGGACTGGACTAGTACATCCTGAAGACCAACAAATCCCAAGCATTGCACAACATCAGATGTTCATTCAAAAACCACACAAACTTTCATTTATGATAAACTCTCCTGTCTACAAGCCCAAACTAGAATTTAGTACTAAAGTACTTTTGACCTGTCAAGAACGGAAAACGTGTGATCACCAGAAAATCAACAGCTACAAAACAGCAGAAGGTTTTCCTCTGTAAGTACAAAGTTGAACAAGCTGATTCCCATGGGCAAAACCTCAAAACTTATTTCATCTGCTGGCCTGAAAACAAACAGCACTTACACTTGAGATAACCACATGCTGTGGATCTTCACACCTCTGCACACTCATTAATGTGGTCTCAAAAAGCATTCAGACACAGAACTGTAACTAACCTTCTATGGGATTAAAAACAAGTATGTGGCCAGTTTCTGACTTTTCAAACTGCTTATTGTTCAAATCATAGCCTCAAGTGACCAGAGATGGAAGAAGTCTTTGAGGAGACATTTCTGACAGATCTGTATGAAAAAGCAGTGCAAATCATCACTTCTAATATCTGGGCTTTTAACAAGTTGAAAATGACAATTTATAAATCATACCATATCATAGAAAAAAAAAAAAAAAAAAAGAAAGAAGGAATAAAATGACATGGAGTGATCTCTGCTCAAAAAAAAATCAGGAATGAATTGTGCGAGTTATCAATACAAAATACACAAGATAACAAAAATGTTACTGAGTTTCTGAAAGGAATAACAAAGAAAGTGATTCCAAACAAGGAAGAGTAAGACAATTAGGAAAGCAAACCTTGAGAAAAACAAAGATAAATTTTTCCAATTACTACTGAAGACCTTCAAATATGGCACATAAAAAAAAACATACATATGATGTAGGTGTGCTCAAAATTTAGCCATATTTCTAGTATGACAGAATACGTATACTAGGAATATATTAACAGATATTACCAAACGGCATATACTGCATAAAAGAATGCTCAGATTCAGATTTTTACCCTCATTATACTTACTTTTTTTTGTAAGCCATTCTCCAAATTCCTTTTTTTCAATTTTCATTAACTTCTTTCTCACCACTCTTCTCTGTGTAAACTTCCCCATTTTTTGACCATTTTTCCCTTTCTGTTCATGTTATTTGTTTACCTTCTCCCACATTAACCAGGTAAAAACACTTGGAAAATAAATAACGATACAAGATGTTCCTTTAGTGAATGTCACAGGAGGATTACAAAGCTGTTCTCTAAATTCAATTAAACTTAACAACATTCCTCTGCCTGCTGCAAAAGATTACAGTAACGAGCTTAAATATGGAAAAACTGAAACCTAGACAAGAGAGAATCTGTCCATAGCTCCCAAAAGAGGAAAAAAACCCCACAGTTGATGTGCTGATTTGGGCTGCTGATGCCTGAGATTTTCCATTTTCTTTTTGCAAATTCACTGCTTCCTCCCCTCCTACCCACTCTGTTGAGCACCACATCTCTCATAATTTGTGGTAACACAACAGGCACAGAGAAAGTGGCTGGGGAATTCTAGACTACAAACCCAAGACCTGATACACTGCCAGAAGTAATTCTGAGTTAGAGGGCCCCAATTCAGTAACAGATTGAGAAATTATGGAGGATGCACAACGTGTGTTAAAGACACTGCTCTCAAAGAAGGAGACTTGCAAGAGGGCTGCCAGGCAGGCCTTGCAGGGGTGGGGCACAGGAGGAAGAACTCAATATGGAAACTTCTGCTCCCTATTTCACACTTCGCCCTACCAGTATAGTCACAGTGACCCCACCAGCAGCTCAGCTGGCATACAACAGTCTAAAAAGCTGAAAACCTACCATTACAGAAATAATTAGAAGTGAAAATAAGATGTTCAAGAGCTACAAACATGTTTGACCCAAGCATTTGATCTGGGAATTTCTCTGTACTCTATTTTGGTTTATTTTCTATTAATTTAGCTAAAAAAAAAAAATCCTTAAAAACTCCTTCAGCTTCAGCAACATAGCATGCACCTTTGGATTAACTGAGTGGCAAATTTTCAAACAGGAATGAAGAGCTAATAAATCTATGCAAACTGGTGAAGAGTTAGGGAAACCATTATGAGCTTTACCGTGAAACTTTCAATAAAAATACATTTAATACCCGGTGACGCTTGCCTCATAAATCACATGAACTAGATCTTATTAAAAGGGAGATGACCTTTATGCATAATCAGTATTGACACTTGCTCAGAAAAAACTCAGAGGAATGAAAAACTTTATCCAAAGGACTACAATGAGATAGACATTTCTCCTAAAATGAAATTAGCTGACAAAAATGGAAGAATCTACTATACTTTTAAGAAACTGACTTAAAATGAGGAGAAAAAAAACTAAAGCTTTCTACACTATGGAAAAAAACCTGATTATTTACCTATTAGAATATTCTAATATTATTCTTCAAAATTAGAAAACAATTTTGACTCATCTGGGAAACACAAAGAATTCACAATAGAACCATGACTGAACCTGTGGGTGATGTCAAAAATCAGAACTGGCATGTCTTCTTTCATTGACCCCTGTATTCTGTTGCGATGCCTCATAGCATCTTGATTAACATCATTCATAACTGAAGGAAGGAGCCACATCTATAAGCAAGAGTCATGTCTTCTAAGGGCAGCATGTTCGACTTTCAAGCAAAAGCAAAGCAGAGCTTTGCTTTTTCTGTCTAATTAGCCCATTGATTTTCCAGGAAATACCATTCATCTAGTTCCATCCTGTCCATGTCCTCTTAGCCAGAAATGTAATTAAAAAAGCCAGTTCCCCCAGGTACTGGTAAAACTAAATGGAATGTGGGAACTCACAACACAGGACATTTCCCAAAGCTAGTAGAGAGCAAAGAGATGTTAAATGTTTTTGATGCTCTAAATATTATGGATCGAATTAATTCCTAAGGTAGCTGTGTGGAAGTCACGGTAATTTGCCCCAAGGGTAGACTTACAGAAGATATAGCACTGTCATAGTGTTTATGATTTCCTGAACTGCAAACCAGTGGCTGACATACTGCAGGTTTAAAGCTCTGAAACTTTTGAAATGGGTATTCGTTGCTCTGGAAGAAGGACACAGTATTTCTCACTTCAATAAAAATGTCACTGTTAAGGGCCTCAAACAAGACTAATTAATATATTTAACTATAAAAATGCATAATCTGAAGTTGCTTTGTCTTTATTGTGATGCTTAAATTCCCTAACAGAAGTAAGAATAGACAGGAGCACAGATAAAGAATTACCATTATTACAATTAAAATTATGGGAAACAGGGACCAAAAGAAAAGCTGTCTAAACATACATCTTAAATGTTCAGTTCACTTGAACGTGATGTGGTACCCACAGTGCACCAAGTTAAAGTGAGAGTTTATGTAGCTCATGTTCAGTACTGACTGCCAATTTTATAAGGTCCATGTTTTCTGGGATCCAACTGATATTTCCTAGCAAGGATTTCTTCTTTAAAAAAAGGATTTTGATACTAAATATTTATGTATTCAGGCTCCCAAATTTTGCAGCCAAGGGCAGAAAGCCTTATTAATATCTTCTAATAAATCTGTGATGCTTGCTAAGAAAAAAATAACAGATGTCTACCACCTATAACCTGTGTCCCTTACTGGCCTACACTACATGATATAGGTTTGTATCACATGGGACAGAAAACTGAATATAATGGTGCAAAAAAATACTGCACCAGTAATGTATGTCATAGCTTTCTAATATTTTTAGCATTTTTCTGTATTCCTTTCTTAATGCTGCCTACTGTTTTTATGGTTCTTGACCACTAAGCAGATATTTTGCATGAATTCCTGATAATGATGGAGAATGCAGGAGGTCCCTGACTAGCTACCTTTGATTATATCATCTAAATGCATCTGTTTTTTGACTATTATTTTTGAGCTATTCAAATTAAATCAGTAAAGCAAATTAATTTTCAGATATAGCTCTTTCCCAAATTTATGTTCACGTATTGGTATTCAAAATACAGCCTGAATGAAAAAGACTGTTTCAAGGAATTTTTTCCAGGTGGAAATTTGAAGCAGCTCTGAAAAATATGGTGACAATTACATTTTTCAGCTCTCAGAAGCTGAATAACTACACAATCCTTGAGATAGGAAAAGACAAAAACGTTCCAGCTAAATATCATTCCAATATCTTAACGTGTAGGTTACAGTGTAGTGTCTAGCACGTCTCACTTTGACTGCTCACTGTATTACAGCTCACTGATGCCTCTCCCTGCAGTTCAGTTTTAGTAAAATTATATGTACTGTAATTAAGATACCCAACTTCATGTGTGTTGTCTGATTCTCTGCCTCCTCTCCATCGATACAAGCTGCTTGCTCATCTGGAATTATTTAATGCCACATCCCTGCCATTTTGCGCCAAGATTTCTGAGTGCATTTTTGTATTGTCATCAGAGGATATGCTACCTTTGTGCCAAGCATGAACTACATGCACATTACACAGGTAATACATGACAAAGCAGATGTTTCTGGAAAGTTCCTTGTGTGTTCTAACAAAATTTCAATTGGTGTAACCAAGAGGGAGCACACAGAATTAGTGTCCTATTCAACATTCAGTCCCCTTCAGGGATCCTAAAATAGCAATGAACATAGATTTGACTTTTAAATAACAATTACAGTGCATTCTGGCAAACTGGCATTGACATTCTAAGACAATCACATATAAGTTTCAGAGATGCAGTGTTACTGGAAAAGACTAACAGTATCCGTGGATAAGAGACAGGCTAAGTATCCTACTGGTAGCTGCAGGACATTTGTGCAGAACCTGTAGCATTTTGTCATATAACTTTGTATATAGGATGTGCATCAGGTTCAGTGTAGAGGCTTTTACAAGTCTAAAAAAATAAAATTGGTAATCTATGTGATTCTTAAAAGGAGTTAAAAGTACACCTTTAGGTGCTACATTTGCTCTAAATGAGAAAAACTACTGTGTAACACTACAGGCACTGGATAAGAGCTTTTTTATGATACAGAATAAACCATGACATCCAAAAAAATACCTGTACAGAATCTCTCAGTATTTACACTAGTTTTACTAAGAAAATAATTTTTTCCTTAGCTGTCTTGTTTAGAAGAAGTCTCTCTTCCAAAAGGGTTTAAATGCAGTACAAACTGCCTGAACAAGTGACAGGCATGCTTGGACTGCATCCCAGGGCAGCAGGGGCATCTGGAAAAGTGGAAGTCAAACACTATTAGTTATATTAGAGGATTTTAAAAATAAACTGACTTACAAAGCTAAGTGGATTTTAATTTCAACTTGCTATAAAGAAAAGCAGCAAAGTCTTCCAGAACTGTGCAATTCATGTCAAATTCCATCTGCCTGAGATACATTAATTGGGTATTAGCCAGCTGAAGAGCACACAACACTTTAACCTCATGTCAGTAATAGCCAGAGCAGGGTTCTTGTGCTTTGCCACTGAAAGTGCCTGCAAAGAAACGACTGCAAAGAACACAAATAATCTGTTTTTCTCTTGCGTGTGTCATATTCCTTAATGCGCCTATCAGGGGACAGAGAGAAACCTTGGCAGGATGAAAGGGCAGAGAGTAAAGTATAGGTCCAGGGAAACAACACACAAGGAAAATTCTGGTCCCACTGGTGTTAATTTTAATGCTTTTCTGCCTCTAATAGGATCGATTTATTTCACTCTAGTAAGTTTGCAAGAGTGAAAGAACTACAAATTTCTCCTTTCTTTGTTGCTCAGTCTGTAATAGACACATGTATATTTTTCATTTCAGTGGTTTTCAATTGCACTTTGCTCTTTGTCTCCTGAAACATTTCTTTTTCTAGAATCTGATATATAATACATAGCTTGCAGCTAAATATTTTTCCATCATGTGACATGCTAACACAGTCTTTTCAACAAAGCTTTTTCATTACTGCGCTAAAGGAAGAAGATTTTGCCTCAAAAATCCTTTTTTCAGTCTGCTGTTGGACTGACCACCACAGAAAAGAAATCTGAAAATGAAGAAACTAGAAAGCTTCCAACACAAAGAATGTCAAGAAATAGAGTGGAATATTTGGATATTATATGACAAGACATCTTAATGTCAGATTTACATAATCTGTCTAAAGATAAAGGCAAGTAAAAGTCATCTTTTATCTGATCTTTTTATTGACCTTCAAGCAGTGATGTAGAAACAGTAAAAACTTCATGACACTATTAAAACGAAGGTGAGCTGAATTCATAAAACCTGGTGATAATCAGTTAATGCAAAAAACCCTTCAGTTTCAGGCTTCCTGGATCTATTTACTTACACTTCTTCCCCATGTCACTATATTTAGATGTCTGGTGGCTGAATGCTCTTCTGAACAGGATTCCATACTTCTTTCTGGCCCCTAAAGCTCTTTAAGAATCAAGGCAAAGAACTCCTCTTGGAGAAACTCTATGAATGAGTGTGATTTGAAATATTTACTTGTACCATCAGTGAACTTCACTGCAAGCCTAGCAGTGTTTTATCACTGGGCAAGTTTACCAAAAGTCTGAACCTGAGAAAACAAGATAACCTGATGGCAAAACCTCTCTATCAGCATTCTGCATCATGCCTAAAGGCAGACATTAGTTCATAGGCTGTATGGCCATACCTTGTGAACATAAATCTGATCTGTTCCAAGGGAAAAATAAATCTCCCTAACAAATTCTTCATCAAGGAAGGACTGAAGTTACTAAAAAGAAAACTTCCTGCCAAATGGAATATAGTTTTTCTAGTGCAAACTTCATTATTTATACAACTGTAAGTCCTATCCTACAGGAAAATCCACCCAGCATTAGGCTATTTCTGTCTTTAAAAAGTAACATCATAAACATACAAGGGTGGAAGCAACATCAGCTCTGAGGTGCTATCAGTACCACTCTCAGGGCACGTACTAGGTAAAAAACCAGCAGTGGAATATTATTTTGGATGGGCAGAATTGAGTCTTAATTAGAATAAGTTAAATTAGTGAACTGAATATTCATTTTTGTTAAACACTGCCTTATGTCAAATCTTTCCTCTAAAAAGAACAAAACTCAAAAAATAAAAAAAGAAACCCACTTTCTTGCTTACATGGAGCGGAGCAGGAATGGCAGTCTCATCCTTAGCCTTATCACACTTTTGCTGGTAAAATATCTGCTAAACTTGCAGCATAAAATACAAACATTGGTAACACCTTGCTGAACTCCTTAAGTTAATAAGTTTATTGTTGACAAATTTTTTAAAGATCCATAAGCCACTAACTGATAACCAGTGAGCACTCAGTCTGAAAAACAACTACAACTCTTTGTTATCATATGTCCTGTTACACTGAAACTACCTGGACTAGTCAATACTGAAAAAGCCTGTTCTAGTATTACCTTTAGCAACTAATTCAGAAAGAACAGGAGAATGATCTCCACTCAGGACGGTGACAACACCTACGCAGTCTCTTGGGCTGCTTTTGCATTCTTATACCATATACCACAGGTTTGTGGTCCCCTGGGATTGTGACCATAAAAAATGACACTTAGGCCATACTCATAGGTTTTCTGTGAAAAGCAACATGTGTGCAACAGCGGGGGGGGGGCAGGAATGGAGGGTTTATGAACATAGCAGAATCAGGACAGTGCTCAATGCACAGCTGGACTCAGATCTGTGTAAAATAATTTGTAAAATGTTCCAGAATACATAGTACAAATGTCTGCCAACTTACCTTCCTTTCAAGCAAATACCCAAAAAATACCTTGCTTAACAACAAAAACCATCTGATAATTATATTACATTCCAAGCCAATTTATAAGTACCTGTGAAGACAATGCAGGTATGTGAGATTAACTGGGAAGATCAGGAAGAAAAGCATAAAAGTGAAGTAACTTTGATATCCCACTATAGCTATGCTTTATGAGTACTATAGATACACATACGAATGGAAATGTGTTTTTCTTTAGATAAACAATAACCTCTCTCAGCTAAACTCTGTGGGCTGCATAGTAATGCATTACTGTAAAGTAATATCATCCAAATATAAATGCAGTAACCTTGTTTACTTTCTGATACCCATGGAGGTAAAATAAACAACCTGAAGACAAAAATCATGGTAACTCATTTCACCAAGGTCATAATCTGCTAGGGTTCTAAATATAAACAAAAAAAATACTGTGTATTCTGCAACACTAAGTACAATGGTGAGCTGGCCTTGAATTCAACAGTGTCTACGTACAGCAATTGAGCTGATAAACCAACACCATGGCATTAAAAAGAGAGCTAACTAGCTCCTAGCTCTAATACAATACACAAAGAATGAAAGTAAAAAAAAAAAAAAAAGAATTAATTCTACTGTTTTAATGAACCCACAGCAAAAATTAAAAATGCAAAATTTGGTGTGATGATGAGACTGGTTCAGTTAAAGTGAGGCACAACACAAACCATAAATTAACCATTTTTCTGAAATTTCAGAAGTGTAGGTTTAGGGGCTGGGTTGTTTTTTTTTTTTTTTCCTTTCCTGATTTTCCCAAGTGAATTAAAATTTGAAGAGAGAAAACTATAAATATGATTGAAGAACTTGCTATTTTTCCGCTCCATTTGTCATTTTAAGGAGTTTTCTAAAAGCTTTTTTCCTCATGAGATTTCTGATCATTTTTTCAAGAGTCAGAAGTCTCAGAAGGATAAAAATTTGAGATTTAAAAAAATCCCTTTACTATGTTATCAAGTGTCAAAAACACTGTTGGTTTTGTACACATAGAAGTTGCCTACTTTTTGAGAGGAGAGGGATAAAGAACAAAGTTTAAGGCTACAGAGTCCAAAGTCAGGGAAGAATTAAACCACAGAAAAAGCTTCCTTGTATAGCATTAGTTCCTCAAAAAGAGCTGAGGCAGCAGGTGCAATAAATACAGTCTTTGCTCCAGCTCAACTCTGGTGCTCAGGAGAGGAGCATCATGTCAAACACAGCCATTAAGAAAGATGAAGGGGAACCAAAGGAATATTCTGGTGCATGTTTTGAAGAGATTTAAACAATTTAGTTATATTCCTAGGAGCTGGTTGTTTAAATCTAAGATGCCTTTTTTTTGGTCACTGGAAGGGAAGAGGAAGCTGTGAGGAAGCTTGAGTTGACATAATTTAAAACATGACAAATTACCATTGGAATGTATCTACCATTCCATTTAGTTTTGAAGGGCTTACACAACTATATGGCATGCTAAATTTAACAGAAAAGCCTTTATTTGAATTGGTGAAGGGACACAGTCACCCCCAGCTGTTTATAAAGTGAGACAAAGATGCTCTTACTCTAAGGTGAACATGAGACTGAGCAAAGAAAGTATCAGCATCTAGTTGGCAGCACATTGGCTTCAACTCTGCTAAGCAGAAAAGCTCAGTGGGCCACTGAAGTTCTCCTCACACTGCTAAATTATAGGAAACCTCTTTTATTGGCCTACTTTATGAAAAAGAATTTCACTCCACAGAAAAGAATACTGGGGAAAAAAAAAAAAGAAAAATCCATCCAGAAATGCTGGAATTTGGAACCATGTGTCTGTCAGCCTGTAGCCATGAACCTACAATGTGAGGCTGGGCAGAACAAAAATAGAAACTAAAATCATCCAAACTGTGTTGACACTTTTAATTTGATCTGGAGCTGAGAATAGGCTGCTTTTGAAGGGGCTGTGTAATTTCCCATATAAAAGGATAAAGAATGAACAAAATGAGAAGCGTGCAGTCTTCAGTATGTTTTTACTTGAAGGGTATGAGATGTTTCAGCCCTTGTAGACATTTAGAAATACCCTGTTTAAAACGAAAATACTAAACCACACTGTTCTCTGCCAACTTCGCAATACCAAGAAAGAAATGAAAAAGCAGCTCGAAATGCACAGGGGAGATAGGAAAATTAGGCTGAAAGGGTCATTGAGAACTAGACTGCAGGTTACAAACTCATCTTTGAAGATTAAAATGCATCCTTTAATGCAGGCAAGTAGATTATCATTATCTACTCTAGATTTTGCTTCTTACTGAGAAGTTCCATTCCTTGTAGCATTTAATTTAGTCTTTTCCACCAATGTATCTTCATGCTTTCATTGGCTTTAGAGAGAGCTACTGTACATTCTGCATGACTACTATAGGAAAAACCCGTAACTAAAATTTCATGGTTACCCCTTTTATAGGATGGTGCCAACAATACAGAAGTTTTGTTCTGCCTGTTTGTCTTAGATCTCAGATGAACTTGTCACATTCTGATTGAACAACCACATGTGGCCCTCTGGCTACTGAAAAGGAGAAAAGGGCCTGATTATTACTGATTCTATTATAATCTTTTAAGAACATCAAAGAGGGTAAGTTTCTTAAGGTGAACTTCTGATAAAAGCTGACAGAGGTCACTTTCTGTTTATTTTGTGATGTTACTTTAGCAGTGACCTTGCAAACCCACTTTACGAACAACGTGTGCTGGGAAAGAGAATATGCTTGACTAGCTTTTCTTTTTTGATTTCTATCATGTTTCTTGTAAACTTCAGTAAGCCATGTGCTGTAGCAGACAACATTCCTATTTTCCCTTTCTCATTCTCCTCAGCATCAGAATTTTTTGCCATTATCAAGCTCCTCCCCTTTCCTTCAAAATCAGAGGCGCTGTTTAATCCATGGGAAAGCTGCAAGCACAACTTCCCAGAATTTGTGTGACCGAGGTGGTGCCTGCTGTGAGATGCCAGGTAAATCACTCAGGCTCCTCCCTGCCTCATGCTCCTCACCCACACAACGCCAATAATTTTTGGTACCTGCTTCAAGTGCCACAGAGATTAAGCGGATTTATTGGAGCTGGCTTTTTTGGTTCCAAGGGCAAAATTAATTCTCTGTCTTACATTCACATTTTGGTTGATTAGGGGGCTTTGTTGCACTGCTGTGAGCTGCTATCAAGTATATGCTTTAATACAATTCTAATGTGAAATGTACCAAATCTGCTGTTATTTCATGGGTGAGAAGCATGCAACAGCTTCAGTCAGTGCCATCCCTTAGCTTCAAAGAGCAATGTGGCTGGCAGCAGTTCATGGCAAAGAAGGGACAATAATCTTGAGTGTGCTTGAAACAGCTGCCTTTTCCAGTGCTTCCCTGAGGGGATGGAGCACATGATTTCTTGGATGTACACATGCTCCACTGACCCAACCAAGAGCAGAGGTTTGTACTTCTTAATTTATATTTTGCTTAAAATGTTAATTCTATATTTCTTATAATTATTTTTTTTTACAGAACCTTAAGCATGGTTACACATTTCCTGAGCATAAGATTATTTAAAAATGTCTCTGACAAAGAATAGTGTTGACACAAAGCATAAGATCAGCAGATATTGGGGGGGGGG
>VXAC01002191.1:792326-832078 GCA_013399225.1 Rhipidura dahli
GGAACCACAGAAGGAGAAAAGCTAAGGAATAAACAACAGATAAACAGCACCACAAAAACAGCATCATAAATGCTTTTTTCCTAAACACAGAGAGACAAAGGCCAAATAGAAAAATTTTGCAACCGTGTCTTCAAAAGAAATGTACAGAATCTGTATTTTTTTGATTGTTTAAGTAAGATTCAGGTGGACTCTGCTGATTTGTGATATTAATTCCAAACTAACAGGCAACAAGTATCTTGTACCCAAAATAAAACAAAGTGTTAGTCTTGGCAAAACAATCCCAGTGCAATCTAAAAAAAATTGTGCTAATTCATTCTCAGAATGGTATGTCAGACTCAAATAGTTATTTCCTGGTATTGTTGTGATGAGACAGGAATCTAATGTCTCCATGATTTTATAGAAAAGTGATAAGCCTTATTGGCAAAACTTCTACTGTGTTTACTGTAAAATTGTCAGTTTGTTCTTTTCTGGAGATAGCAAGAGTTTGTGCATGAACCAAAGACAGACAACCTTTGCCTGATAACTCATTGTATTTATTTTGGGTGAGTTTTTCTCTAAGGAATGGAAAATCATACACTATCAACCTTTTCTCTCCCTGCTACAAGACAAACAAAATAGTTTTCACCATGTGAATAAAACTGATAAAGTCAAGACATGCTTTTAAACTGTATTATCCAGGTTCAGATAAAATACAGGGGGGAGAGTTGTTAAATACCCTATAACTCACAGTGGCATTGCTCAAATTTAAACTGCTTAAATTATCCTGCAGAAAGGTATTCTAGTTTACATCATGGTCCTTTAAGCAATGGGATGACTTAAAAAAAGCAGTTACAACAAAAAAAGAGCTTCAAGGTAAATGTTGTGTGGAGTAATTAATTATACTATTTATAAGTTCACTTTCTTTGCATGACTGGCTCTATAAAATTTGGCTAAAGCAGTTACAGCTGTATATCTCAAGTCAGTTCTTAATTTCGAAATGCACCACCCACTGCTCTATTACTAAGATTTAGAGCAGCTAATAAATAAGATCACAAATTCCTCGGATCAGGACTCACCTTGTTATTTGTGTAAACCTAAGCACAGTAATAGCAATACAATGAGAAAACTCAATATTATCTATTCATCATAGTCTGTTCAGATAAGCCACTCAGAACTGGGGTCTTGTGTAGAGTTTTATTTTCAAAGCTTCAAATGTTTCAAAGCTTCAATATGTATTAAGAAATAGAACTTTAGCTACTTGATAATGGATGAAATGAGGATCAGTTATTCACCATTACACAGAAAATGGACAGTGTGCAAATCCCTGGTCAGAGAATGAGTCTGACTCTTGAGGGTGGAACAGAGCAATAATGAACAGCTGTACAGAAGTGTAGCTGCAACTTGAAGTGAATTCTAGTGTTTACTGATAAGCAAATTTGTGTAACCAAATTACACAGAACCTGGGAGCATTTTAATATATCTGCATTCTGCTTGATAGTTATTTCAATATGTCCACAAATTATTATGTGAATTCAAGTATTTTTAATTCTAAACAGTGAGATAACTTTAGCCATATGAAAATACTACAGCCATAGCATAGGTGGCTCTCAAGCTCTTTCCTTTCTCTATCTCAAAATGTATTAAAAGCAAAGGTAAGTTTTGAAATGTCATAATTATTCTCTTGAGTAGCTTTCAGCAGCAGGGCAACATCCCATCAAAAACTAAGAGTCAGCACTGGTTTATCTAGGGATAGTAGCTATATATGGAATATGGCTGAAAATAGCCCAGTGCCACAAACAAAATGCACCGAGAGAGGCACCTACACACACAAGGATGGGGATCCAAGGAAATCCTGGTGTTCCTCAACGCAGTTTTCATCAGCTTAGAGAATCCACAGTAAGGTAAGGACAGCATAGCACATCAGCAGTCAATGGAAATAACATAAACACAGAATCACTGAGGTTGGCAAAGACCTCCGGGATTATGAGTTACTCATGAAGTAGCTACGCAGGTGATGTACACAGAGCCTCTCCACTGCAGGAGGAAATGCCCTCCTGCACTCCCCTCAAACTCTGTCAGACTTTGCAGAAAAGGAAAACAGCAACCACACCCCATCAAGCCAAGATACTCCTTGGATCTCATGTGCATCACTCTGGACAAGAGGTAACAGAATGAATTGTCCAACCTGCATTCAATATGCGAAGCGAAACCTCCTCTCTGCAGGTATTTCTAAGAGTTTTGCAGTAACCTGAAGCTGCTTTGAAGTTGGAACCACTAAAAAGCACTTGAAAAGGCAGACTAACAGATCTGTTTACTTCAAAGCTTCTGAAGCTGAGTGCTCTAAAACTGTGCCATAAAGCTGACCTTGCCTCACCATTGTACCCCCACAAGTTCTGATGCAAGTACAAGAAGGCAGTGGAGACCACTTGGCCTCCTTACAGAAGTTTTGCCAAGGTCCACCACCTGAATCCAACACAGTTTTCCTCCCCAACAGAATGCTGTTACATTCTTGACCTCCTCCAGATAAACTGTACTTGAATATTACTAATGGCTACTTGGGCTACAAATAATTTTTCTGACTATTTTTCAGTGATTAGTAGTTAAAGCAATATAAGGCACATCCACACATATTAGCCATTAGGTCCCTAAATTGTTGGATGTTCTGCTATTCTTAAGTGAGATAACATGACTTGGGTATTTAGGTGACAGCTGAGGAAACAGAGGATTAACATGTGTAACTGTTTAAAGCAACAAGACAGTAAGACATAAAAAAAAAAAAAGTTCCCTTTCTTCCAAAACTAAAAACACTAAAAGGACTCACATTAATTTCTGTGGGTACAATTTACAAGAGCACATAGATTGATTGCGAGTTTCTTTTTAATAGAGAAATAAGAGATGCAAATGTCAATGGGAGCTGGAGATCGCCTGCAACTGAAAGTCAAGCCTTTAATTTCAAATCACTGGCACACTTTTGAAAAAATAAATCATGTTTTGCAATCCAGAAGTGGTTTTGAGCACAGTCATCAAATTTAACTTTTTAACTCCCACTTCCAGTTTCGCTTCTTTGCTCTCTTAAGTTCTACTTCTATTTTTCTGCTTTCAAGGGGAGTCTACTTTGAGACCTCTTATGCACCTGGACCACATGGAACTGCTCTAAGAGGCCTGCTGTGAAGGGGTTCGAATGGAGAGCCATTTTAATCTGTGCATGCAAAATAGGCCAGTGCTATTTCAAGTGACAAATTTAGGCCTTGATTCTGCAAAAGAATTATGCACATGCCTAACTTGACACACATGAATAGTCCCTTTGCTTGAATGTATTGTTAGGCTAAGAAGAGTTTTCAATGGTTTAGGGTTTTAAATTCCATTTTCAGGTTTGTCTTATGCACTTATTAAAAGACTTCATGGTTTGTAAAACAGAATTTAGGCTAGGTTGTCATTTCAGTGCTCATATTTTATGCTAACTGAAACTATATTGTACAGTACTTTCAATTCATTTTTCATATCTACCAATGTAAAGGAATGAATTCTTAATAGAGCAGCTCTTTGGAAAGGGACTGACTGCTGCAATAAACACCAAAAAAATCAATGACAGCTGTATGTTTAAAATTAGTTCTGCTCTTTTTTTTTGTCATCTCTGTTCATAATTTTCAGGATTTGGGCAATCAGTTAAGAAAAACTTGCCTGAGAAATAAGGCTGAGTACTGAGGTTCACAATTAATAAGACAAATTAACAACACTGTACATGCCCCAAAATTTAATATTCAAGAAGTGGTTAAACTATGCAGGTAAAAATAGAAATGCATGTGTATATACAGTTAAGCTTTTAAAAACATCACACTGGCAAAGGTCTTGCACATTTCTGGTCCCAGTAAAACAAAAAAAAACTTAACACTTATGCACTTGAATGCAATTTTAGCTCTCTACAAAATTTGTAGTGTGGATTCCCTGTCTGTAGGTTAAACACATGACAATGCAAAAATTTACAAAGACACATAAAGACCATTTGCTCAGTGCACTGACTGTGATGTCCAAAGATGTAAAATATCAGAAAACTGATACCTCCCCTCAGAACAGCCCCAGTGCTTTTGGAAGTCAAAGATTTAGAGGTATCAAGGGCAAGCATCATTCACAAGTAATCCTCTACACTTGGAGACTTAAAAAATTTCACATGATAGACAAAGATAAAGGGTCAGATTCTGCAGCATTTATGTATGAATATTGCTTTATCTCAATGAGGTTTGTGATGCCTGCAGAAATTCTGGAAATTGAATGTCTTGAAATTAATGGCATTACATTTTCCAAAAAAACCTGATAAACCTCCAGACCTCAATAAACCTGAAATACTGACTTGCAGACTGCATATGGATTTTTGCACTCCTCACTCTAGAAGAAATTATTTTTAAGAAAGCTTATATCAAGGAGAGATTATACTATTTTGCTACACACAAGATGAACAGTGGCACCTCATTCCCACAAGAAAAAAAAATTAAAATGAGTTTAAAATTTTTATCAAAACCAATAACGCTGCCATAGTGTGTCAATTCCACAGAAATTCTTTTCAACTTCCAGATATCTTTTTCCTGCATTATGAAGGTCAAATCTTCTTCAACACTGCAGCAAACCATGCTGCAAAAATGACAGTGTGAAGGCTAAAATGCACCAAGCATTTGCCATGCCAACATGTCCCTAATGAAAATCCCTTCCACTTCATGAACTGGACAAGCCGTATGCTTCATTAAATCACAGACAGCACACTCATTAAAGATCAATGGCATCTTCCAAATGCATTTTGTTTTGCTTTAGTCCTAACATATGGTCATAATAATGCATCTAGCTGTAAGCCTGAGCACTGATTTTTAATGAAAAATAATGTTCAGACCAGCCCATGTAATTTGCTTTTATGTTTCTGACCTTGTTCTGAAATGAATCCCCATAGTTCCCCAACGCTCTCATTCCAGGTTCTCAGTTCTCTTGCCAAGAAAGGCAGATGCCATGTTTGCAACTTACAGTGTCTCTGTTTAAATCATGCCCCTTCATCTAATGCTGGGCTATGTTTTGCCTTCCTAGGTGCACACTGGCTCCCAAAGAAGAAAAAGAGATCCAAAGCAATCCCTGTCAACCAAAGCTGGTGATAGCAAGGCAGATATCCCTCACAGAGGCACACCGAGCTTCTGTCTAGCATGAGAAATGTTGTCATTTCAGACATACTACACCAGCCTATTTTACCATCTGTGTAGGAGCTCCATGAGCCCAGAAATTATCACAGTGACGCGTGATCAAAGGTTTGGCAACTATACTGACATATTTCATTTTTCAATTTTTCAATGGAAAAAAAAAGTGCCGTCACATTTGCTACTAAGGCACTGCAAAGAACAAATTCATACATTGGGGTGTTCCTCCAAGTATTTAGCCTAAAATAACAAATTCTCAGCTTAGACTTTCATTTCTGTTTCCATCACCTTTGCTAATTACATATACAGCCAGTGTCAAGCCCTGATTTGAGTTGAACAGAAAGGCAGTGAAACAAAACTCACCAAAATTAAGAGCTGTGTATTTTGTCATTTGTGTTATACCCTGAGACACTTCAAAAACCTGTAATAAACTCAGTTTTTCAGTCCCCAGAATCTAACCCAACTTCTAGCTTTAACCAGTCAATACACGTAGCAGCAGGCAGTCCTCTGGTCTTCCTTCATTACATACCTGACAGCGTCATTAAGCCCTTACTTTCCAAACCCCTTACATTAACTGGAAACTTGAAACAGAGCAATGTCTCCTGCAGAAGTCAGCTCTTGCTCTCCCTCTCACCAGCACTTGTTCAAAAACTGGGGCACTGGCACAACACAAAAGAAACAGATTTCTTATACCCTGATTTATTGAATCTTACTCCTAACTGCAGCCCAATCCTAGTTTTTTTATCATAGCTGAAGGCATCTTAATTTTACAAAAGTACACGTAGAAACTACTATTTCACCAGGACTGTTTCACCTGGGATCAAAAATAATTTTAGCTCTGTAAGCCTAAAGAAAGCTAATTACCAGAGGTCCTCAGCAACAGTTTTTTCAAACCAGCCCTAACCCTTGTTTTAATTAAAGTCTAATGATGCATATGAATATGGGAACCAAAGCATCCTTTAGATGCTAACCAGCATCTTAATCCTAGTAAATTTGCAATGCTCTTCAGTAGATCTGTCCAGTATCTGAATTCCCAAATTCAGTTTCTAATCCTAGTTTCAAGCATACTATAAAAATCCACCAATACAAGTGTTAAAAAAACCCCTCAGCAGTCCTTTGTAGTAGAGCACAGTCTCTGTCCTGTCGATTTTTTTAATATATCAATGACAGGTGCAAAGAATAAAAAGCTAAGAAGTGAATCCATCTTTCTTTCAAAAAGATTTCTAAGAGTCCTCTCATAACACAGTGTCACTAAGAAGAGCATTATAAGAAATGCATAAAATGAAGATTAAACCTGCTCCAAATTTCCACAGTACTTTAATTAGCTAATTATTTAATTATTATTTAATAATTTTAATGACTTTTCTTCCTGATTTTTCTGCCTACAAGGTGCATTCATTTATTTAACTTTTTATTACGTGTCATTAACATTCAAACCTAGAAATTAAGTTTCTATCAAAGTCAAATGAATTAACACTAATTCAAGGAAGAGAAATTTTCAATTAAATTTCAATACTTCATTTTTACAGTTTGATTTCAAGCTTACACGTCTCAATAGTACAAAACAGACAAGACATATTTAATCACTTTATGCTTTTATGATGAACTAATATTTGAACAGAAAAATCCTTCAGCTGTATGTTTAACTCCAAACTCAGACTCTTTGGACTGTGTGGAGTTCACATATGGGAAATGGCTCAGATATTTTGCTCAGTAGTCAGGTTTGCACAAAAACTTTCTTTCTTCTACCTAACTGTAACCTAGCTGCCACTTTTCACACACAGAAGTCTTTTTAGCAGAGTTGTCATTAGTTTGCAAGGCAGTTGGGATCTGGGGGGTTGGGAGGCACTGTACATATTTAATTTGTTGTTATGACATTTTGTAAAGTTTATTCTTGACAAGAGCTCTTTTGCAGTTTTAGTATCTTATTTTTTGACTTTCTCCTAATTTGTACTTGCTCCCCTAGTCCTTCAGCTGTCTAGAGTGTTTTTAAGTGGTTGCAGCCACTGATTATTGTCATGTTCCTTTACATTTTCCTACAGCTAATGCTCAGCTCCACTCACTTTGTTGCCTTATTTAAAGATTCACATTTTGTTAGCCTTATTTAAAGATGCACTTGTTTTAGACCTTAGAGTGGTCTACCTGCTGAGTTAACAGTTATTATTACCTGTAAGGGGAAAATGTATTTTGAAATAAATGGAAAACATGGGTTAGTGGAGAAGCTTTTATATCAGCAATTAAATAAAAACTGAATTAAAGTGACAGATTTGCTACTAAACTGAAATGTTTCTTAAAAATTACACTTCTGAGAGCATCAATGCGGCCCAATTACTTAACTTGCTATGAAGGAATGTAATTCCTCTAGGAATGAACAATTCTGTAGCAATCTGAAGTCCACATAATTATTTTAGAAGAGCTCAAAAGGCACATTTTCCCCTCACTCTTTCATATTAATTTAGCAAACTACGTACTTTAAATGTAAATGTGTTTCTTTTATTAACTGTTGAGTAAGATCTTGGTGAAGAGGGTCATGAAGCCAATTCTTCAGCTTAACAAGAGGAAACACAACTGATGAAAAATCAAAGACAGCTATTGCTGAAACATCCTCAGTTTGAGATGAAAATTTCTAAGGAGAGTGTTTAACTTCAGTGAGTTTGCAAAGAGACAGAAGTGCTGACAGCAGCTGGGTGTGAGATGACTGAGATGACTGGTACACACAGCAAATGCAGCACTGGCTGCACACAGTGGCTGCAACACAACTAAATCCAAGGCAATCTTTCAGTCAAAATTACTGAAACTATTTATGTGCTTCAAGAGAAGCATGCATTTAGTTACTGCTGCTCTACCAGACTCATGAGTTGTGAACTGCCCTGTACCCACCTGGGATTCAAGATACACCCTAATTGCAGAATATACCAATGCCAGTGGCAAGAAGTACTTTTGCTTTATTCACATATTGAGTAAATGGCATATGTGTAATTTCTCTGCAATCAATGGAAATCACAGATTTCCATACCTCATGCTAAATGCTGAGGCTGATTACCATTACGTTTAATTTATAGTAATCAGTGTGAGCCAAGTGGGGCTTTAACATTACATGGAGATTTACATCAAAAGTTTTCCTTTTATTTTATTTTAGGAAAAAAACAAGTGTTGATAGGATCAGAAATGGGTTTTCACATGCAACACACAAAATAAGTGCTTAGAAAAGGATAGTATGTATTTTAAAACCATTTGAATGCTTTGTCTTTTCTTTTGAAGATGTCTCCTGAGCAACAATAAAATAAATTAGTAACCCTTTTAACCCCATTTATTTCTAAAAGTCTCTGGAAATAGCTTCTTATCCTTCTCAGAGTTCAAAAAAGAAAACAAACTTCACATATTTTTTGCACTGGAAAAAATTACAGGTTCCAATCACGTCAACACACAGTAAGCACGTATGTTACCTCAATATAGCTTTTTTAATTTCATATACTGACAGCCCTAAGGCTGCATATCTTATATTGCATGGGCACACTGTGAAAAAAGAAGAAAAAAGTGAAATAAAAATATTTCTTTATGATAATAGCATGAGACTTCTGATCTTTCAAGTGGTACAGCTGAAAGAAAGAAAATCAATAGGCATGAGAGAGCCAAATTATTGAAATACTATCAAACAACTGACAACTCTCAGAGAACTGAGATGACACCTGGAAGCAATTACCTGGAACACAGAATAATTCATCACTGACTTTCCTTTTTTAGTAATCTGTTTGATCAGGCTTGGGTTTTTCTTTTGTTTGCTCTTTCATTCCTGTGGAGAAAGAGAGGTGGCCCTGTCTGAGTAGGCAGGACAACAAAAATGGTGTTGTATATAAGCTTCCAGCCTGTCTGGTACTTCCACAGGAAAAAAAAAGAGGCTGGGATACCTTTCTGTTCTTAATTTTTCAAAATTGAACTTCTATCCATATCGCCATACAAAATGAAAAATATCAGTATGTGTCTCTTAATAGATCTAGGTTTTCTTTTTATTTGAACCGATTCCCATTTATGGTAATAGAGTTACAAAAAAAAAAAAAAAATCAGGTCCTGGTTAGAATTTTTTTTTTTTTTTTTACACAAGATGAAAATCTGCTCCCATATTCAGAAAGGTTATGTCAACTGGATTTAATCAATCCTGAGGTCACAGCTATTAAACATTAATGCTGAAACTTCAATGTTTAAGAAGCTAGGGGAGTGTACTTGTGGGGTAGAAGAACCAAGCTACAAAAGCAGTCAAAAATAAAAAGCTTCTGGGATGGATTTCAAGTCAAGCAAGCTTACACAGCCCAGGAGATGATAAAGCCCATTTCAATGTGAAAAGCAAATCAATGGGCAGAAAGCAAACCAAAGCCATTGACACAGTGTCTACAGCTGACAGTGTAAAATGCATTTGATGCATAGGAGGAAGATAAGCTTGGCCACTTAAGACAGAGAGGGTAAGGGTGAAAAACCTGAACTGAAGCCTGTGGAAGGAATTAAAAGGAAGAATATGCTATCTTGTCAGCATGAGAGCCTGACAATCTAATCCTATGATCATGAAAAACTGTATACATTCATATCTTTCTACTGAAGCCAAAATGACGATGTACTTTCTTCATACACTGACTTGCAGAAAATATGTTAGAGTAAAGATACATGAAATAAGGATTACCTAATTATCTCTTTGAAATTGAACTATCATGATAATATTAATTTATATCCAGAGCTCTGGATAATTCTAACTTGCAAATTATTACTTCTTGAAACACTCACCAAATGTAAGACTAGCAATAGAGGAATTAAAAAAAAAAAAAAGGAAAGAGCAAAAAATGAGCAGAGATTTTTAGTAGAATATACCATTCTAAGTTATGTCAGAAATTGTTTTCAGTGGAACATTTCAAGTATTCAAATTGAAGCAGCAAATGAGGAAAAAAATAGGCAGCCTTTCTTTGGGCCTTTTAAATCAATTTTTGCAAAGATGAGTCTGTTTTTCTGTGACTGTAACTGGTACGTAGACTCCTTGTTTTTACCTCAGCCTACAAGCTCTTCCATCTTATTTTCTCCTACAGTTCCATCAAGAAAGGGGAATGAGAGGGTGGCTGGGTGGACATCTAATCAACCCACCAGCTACAGAGGTTGCAATAGCAGGAATAAGAAAAATGCAGTCATCACCAAAATATTGAGGATCCTAAAGTTAAACATCACAGGAAAGTAATGACGAGAGAAAAGAAGCATACATTTTAAATGCCTTCCCATATCCAGGTTACCTAGACTCTAAAGTGACTCTGGATGTCAGGAGGCATCAGATCAGAACATGTGTTTAGTGCTGAAGGACTGGCCAACATGAATTTCTGCTTAACATTACTGGCTCTGTGGGTAAGGAGATGTCAGGTCAGGTTTGCAGGTCTACACGTTACCTACATGAGAGCACCTTGTTCTGAGAGCTTCTAGGCAAAACCTCCATTTCTTGGCTTCTTAGAAAGACATGGATTTCCTTATGGTGCTTCAGTGCCTACTAGCACAGAGTACAACTAGAAAAGCATAAAACAGGATCAATACATATTTTAAGTTAGGTCATTATTTAAAGGTTTAAAGTTATACCCAGAAATGTAGAACAGCTGTATTCTTTTTAAGGGCATCTTACTAAAAAGGTAGTAATATCAAAACAGATTTATAATCACGTGGGATAATTAATTACGAAGGTTAGGTTTTTGTTCAGTCCCTTTTTTCATTTATCAATGTTAAACTGAATGCATAACACGCATTGCACTTTGCAATGCCAAGCACAAATGCAAATCAGCTCTTTCATGAGTGTATCATTACATTGTATTGCCATAAAAGCTTCTGTCTTAGAATATGCCTTTTGTTACTGCTAGAAGTTAAAGACAAAACTACTTTCCTGAAAGTCCTTACAAGGGACTGAATGGAATTAGCACTCAGCCAGTCAAGTCTGAAACTCATGCAAGGAGAACTTCACATGCACTAAACATGCCTGAAAATCAGAATTGCCTCTTGATTTTCTGCTCCTCACTACACCCTAGATAAGACTCCAACCAAATAATTGCTGCTTTCTTAAAAAATAAAAAAAAAACCAAAAAAACCAAGAAGGAACTTCTGCTTGGGTAGTCTATGACAGAACTCCAGACGCTTCTGCTTTTAGAATGGGTATCGTATTTATCACCTCAGAAGTTAAGCACCCAATTCTTACTCTCACTGGAACAAGACAGCAAAACTGAGGATTTTGGCTCTGATTCTCTTCAGTGGAAATGATGCATATCAAGATGAAACACAAAGCTGTCTTCTCAAAGATAGAAAAATTCATTTTACTGCTAAAATTAACTCAGTCTCAACAGAAGCCAGCATCCATACCGTTTGGTCCTATTTCTGTCTGAATGATTTGTTGATTTTGAAGACAAATGCAAAAGAAAAGTAATTAGGATTTATAACAGTCTTCTTTGTTACTTGTCTTTGATTTTGCTTATTTCAATCTCTAAGAATATTAAAAAGGGCAATGACTAATGCACAAGCAATAAAGAGCTACAAGTAAGATCTAGAAGTGTACAGACAAAACTCTATACTGAAAGTTATTACCTCAGATATGGTTCTCTGGAATTAATGTCTGACATGACTAAAAAATAAATGAGAGCAGAGTTTATCCAGTTGCTCTGAAAATTAATTCAGGGGTATAAACTGAATTACCAATTCCACACAACACTCAATTTCCATGCCTTCTGTTAGTTGTTCTTACTTATTTTCTTCTTAAAATTCATTTCACAACTGTGTATAACCAATAGAAAATTCAACCTGCAGTTCTGGTACCGAATAGTGACACAGAATTCTCAGTATTACACTCACTGCCTGCTTGTGCAATCACAGCACTGTTCATGGTGAGTTACAGCATCTAGAAATAAAACTCAATTTTTATTTTTAAATTTCCTATCCAAATGCCAGCAAGAATGTGAACCACAAATGGAAGAAAAAGCTAGAACGAAATAGATTATAATGGTTCTTAATATAAAACGTATGGCAGAGGTTGGACAAAACTTGTCCAGAGCTTCCCCATGATTCTGGGAGATTGAAACTTTGACAGAAAGCAGAGTTGTAAAAAGGACATTAATGAAGCTCTTTGGTATCATCATGGAATCAGAAGGAATATAATTCATGTTGCATGGGGGAAGTCAGGAGCATGGCACCTGGAGAAGAAATTCTTCCTCCTCATGGTTATTCACGTCTGTTATTGGTGCTAACTGGGCTTGTGCTCAAATGCCTTTCAAGTCCCACAACAAAACCAGGGACTCAGTGGGAGACCAGAGACAGGAAGGCCATGCATGCCTGGTACAGATTTTATAGGAAAAGCAAGCCAAAATACCCACTGAATTTGGCTGTGTGCACGTAACTGGAGGATAGTAATGACAATAGAGCAGATGTAGTCAGCTCCAAACAAATGACAAATGCAGTTTGACTAACTGTTGGTAATACCATGAACCTCGTTCAAGAACTCTCCAGAAATCTGACACCCAATCACCAATGATAGTCTGCTGATTTAGACATTTTCCTGTTTCTTGTGGAAAATCTAATAGTCCTTGGCACATTCTTACTGCTTTAAATACTACAGGCAAGGCAAAAGGGGAAGGGAAAAAAAAAAAAAAAAAAGAGAAATACAATGTAGTGGTTCCTGGCCAAATCCTATTACTTGGAAACGTAAATTTACATGCTGAGCATGTTTTTTCTTTCTTATCTCCATTTTCTCATTTTGCAGCACTAAAAGTAGCTTCAGGGTGCTTAAATATTTAATTCCATTGAGACTCTTCAGTGCTTACATCTAGCTTTGTAAACTTAATAAAAAAAAATTAAACAGAAATACTGCAAATACCAATGCACTTCAACATCAAGAAAGATCTAAAGGGAGAACACACATGCATACATGCAGCAGCCAATACAGTTCATAATGCTAACATCTACCAAGAAAAACAAATATTGACACTCACAGTACTTTAATACATTATCTCATATTAAACTTGGACACAAGAAAACGTATCTGAAAAGATAAGAATCAGGTCACACAACAGAAAACCTGGGATGCAATTAATACTTTATATTACGTTTGTTTGTTTGTTTAAGAGATTTTAAAGAACCCAAGACCATTGCTCAGACCAGGGGAATTCGGCAGAATATTTTTTTCCACAAAAATTTTCCATATTTGAAATCAGAGTTTATCCTCAGTGTACTGGTGTTTCTGAACAAGGTCACACCAAGTAATCTTGCCAACGAACATAAATTTAGTAGGGTAAGGATTATTCATAGCTGAGAAGGTTGGAACTGCTTAGCTGGAAAAGTTGCTGGGAATAGCGTCACTATAGATCATGTGCTTTATGATCTCAGTTAAGAAAAAAACAGATTTCTTCTGTGGCTATTCCAAAATGGTGGAAATAAAAATAATGACCAAATGCATTATTTTAAAGGAAAGTTGCATATATTATACACAGCAATTATGCCAAAATATTTAATTTCAGAATTATTTTACCATCTTGGAAACAAACTTAGACTACATGTTAGCTTCTCTACAGGTCTATTTTATAACACGTGTCACACTTCTGTGTCATTACTTTTAAGACAGCAATTCTGTACAGTGCACCTTTTTCAACAAGTCCTATGGGCCTGAGTGCCTATCAGCCTACCTTCCTCTTCTTTTTTTTTTTCCTTTACATTCCAGACTTTGACAAACTGTTCTCAATTTTCCTTTAGAAAAGCAGGCAGAAACCTTGAAACAAATGCAAGCAAAAAAACCCAAACAAATCAATATACTTTGCTTTGGAAGCTATCAGTTCCAAAGAATACACAATCCATTCATTAAAACAAAGCAAAAAAGAAAACCATCATACCACAGTTCCCTTTTTCTCTGTGCCAACAAAGAGCTGTACTAGAGTTTGTCATTCAGTATTGCTTAAGCTTTATGTAGTTCCTGAATACATTGATGGGAAAAATTCCCCTCCAACCCTGAAACTTAAACCAGAGGGCACCAGAAGTCTTATTAATTGATATTAACAGCTACCACATGCAATGCTCTTGTGTCAGGAGTCAAGAGGAAGGTGATACAGTCCTGTACATTGGTTTAGGCTTAAAGGCAAAATATTTAATCTTTTCCCTCCATTATCAAAACAAGGACAAACAAAATGTAACAACAATCCAAGAATTAAATCAAGAGACTATTTTGAATACTGGCACCCCTAGAAAGGAGCTTGCTATTCAGGCCTGATTCTAAGAAGCTGTGTTACCAGGAAGTTTCTTCTCCTTGAGGTGGGGGTAGAAGCGTTCACTTTCTTAAACATATTCATGAAAATAGGACATGTTGAAGTTTAGGAAAAAAAAATATTTTTTTTCAAGCCTTGATTATAGTTAAAATTACCTATTGAGTTTTCAGATATCAGTGCAGTTTGAAGACCTCACTGGAAAAATATTTCAATAGCAGATAAGTAAACCTTTATTTGGTTCCTATATTTGGGGGAAGGGGGTGTCCTTCATTTAAAAATACTTAACTATTGGGTTTTATATTGTCAGTTTTGAGAAGATATTAGACCAGTATTTCTATGATCTAGAGTGCAACCATCACCTGAGAAAACTGGTCAACAAAAATATTCAGCAGCCTGCAGGCAAAACATTTTGAATAAAACAAAAAGTTTGATAATATACACACAAGCAGTGTACGTAGTCCCCTGTGAGCCTTCTCTGGCATTTTTCAGAGAAAAGAATGGCTGAAAGCATGTTAGAAATGCTAAGGGAAATTTATGCTCAAACAATTGCACTAACTTGCAATAAATTTCAATTCATTGCAACAAATTGCTGTCTTGCAATGCAATAGAATTGCATTGAGGACATTGCTAATGCTCATCAGAAAAATGTGTTTCCTTTAAATCATAGCAAAGACATATAAAGCCTACCACAGTTACACATGACAGAAAAAGCTTCTAAATTTATGTATCAACTAAGGTGCACCTAAGAAAGAACCAGCAATTTAAACACCATCAATTTCACGTTTTCATCGCAGACTTTACACTTCTCCCTAATTTAGCAATCTAAAGGTTGTATGCAACATAACTGATACAAAATAACATTTGCCTTTAATGCCAAACCTTGTAAGACTTCATAGTTTAAAATGGGGTTCCATTTTCAAATGTGAATGTCAAAGCAAAGCTGAGTAGGTTGGAAAGAATCGATTCTATAAATGAATACAACTTAAACATTAACCTTAAGGATGAAATTTGAGCAACATTCGTAAGAGTGAATACAATTTTATTAACTGATATAATTTGTGTATTTGCTCTTTTTCTCACTTCATAGCAAATGAATAGTAAGGGTAAAGAGCAGTAGTACCACACAGGTATTTGGGAGTAGAAAAGTTATCTTGCAATGGAGCTAATGTATCTCATTAACTATTTTTTTTCAACTCATGGCTGTAATTTTGTCATTAAATATGACAGCACAGCAAAACTTTGAACATAACAAAAACATGTCATAAACTAGAACTGAAATGCCCACACTATGAATAACTTCAGTCATGGACAGATATTTGGAGAGAGGGCTGTAAGATTGTTCTGCTTCTGTCTCTTTAGCAGACTTAGCACACTTTAAAAATCACACCTACATGTTACCAGGAAAACAATCAGCTTTCTTGATTCCTAAATATTTTATAGATAAGAAAAAACCAGTATCAGTGAAAAATGACCTGGTGTTATTTATCCTGTAAATAAGAGGGGTTTTGGTTTGGTTTTTTTCTTTTTTTTTTTCAAGGAAGGAAGGTGCAAACAATGCGAAATTTTTTGAGACCTATGTGGGCTTAAGTATAAAAAATTACCAGCTGAAAATGCCAGTTCTCAGGAAACCTTTCACCTCACATGGTATTACTGGGAGCTCTCACAAGCACAGCCTCCAAGAGCAGGGTCTGAGCTACCACATCAAGGTCTAACTATGCAAGCCCCAGGAATATGAAATCTACAGAAAACAAATGTCTAGCCCACACAGAGGATCACCTGGGGGGCGCTTTAACCCTGGAAAAAACAAAAGCAAAGCAGCATGATCCTGTTTCTGCAGCTGAGCTTTCTGCCTGTGCTAAGCCACCCTGAGCACAGGCCAGAGTGATTTAAACCCCAGACCGCTGAGCTTTCAACCCCATTCGCAGTGCCAGGGGAGATCAGGGCTCCTGACTGAGCTGCACCTGGCTGGGGAAATGCTCTCTTCCATCACACCTCCCCGAATAACAAATAAGGAAAAAAGGACCAGTCATCTTTGGGCACATACAGTGAGGTGGCTGCTCCTCTGAAATGCACCTTTAACAGCGTCTTGAGCAGTCCTGGCACTTCGTTCTGGAATTCCTACAGCATCCCTGCTGCCTGAAAACATCCCGTTCCCACAAATTGACAAGAAAGAGAAAGGTGGATATTTACAAAAGATATCAACAAAGACAATAAAAGTGTTAAATGTTTCCTCCATTCATCATTTCCCTGTGACTCTCCCTCTTATCTTCTTCTCCCTCCCTTTTCCAAGACAACTTTCCCTGCATTTTCTTAGATGACCTTCCTATTACAACACTTGAGGATGATAATTGATTGAGAGGAGATAATGAGATGAAGATCAGTATTTCATCCTTCTTGGGAACTTCATATTCTCATTTCCAGAAAAAAATATACCCTTTAGGTGAGCTCCTAAACACATACTTAGCTGCCAAAATAATAGGATTGACTTTCAACTACAAAGTGCAGAATTTTCAACTCTCTTCAATGCCAGCCTATTTACTTAAATAGATTTTCTTTTAAAATCTCTAACTATGTGCTTACCATTATTCCTCACAAATACTCCCACTATAAAAACCCCAATTGTACTTGTTTACTGACCAAATTTCAACAGGCCCACAAGATTTCCATAATTCCATTCGGCCAAAGAGACCACATGGAGGGAGAAGGAAAAGTTGTGAGCAGGCCCCACATTTCCTTTAAGGATACAGGCAGTTAAAAAAGGCTTGGAGTTGAATTTTATGTTGAAATGACATAAATACATCTAAAGCCTAGAAAGCCCCCTCGTGTTCAAAATTACAGGCACAGTCCGAGAAAGAAGAGATACACTTCAAAGCTAATTGGAGTAATTAGCGGTACTTTGAAGACAATAAACTGTATTCAGCAAGATTTTTTAAAATGATTAATGAATTGGTCAACACACCGACTTCCCAGGTTGCTTAGTGTTTGTTTATTAAACAGAATTTGATCATTTCCCATGGAAAATTAGATTTTCCAGGATAGCACACTTGAATTGAAAATTTATTTTTCTATTTAACATCATCAGCTGTATCTACTGTTTATTGCATGCTTTCAATAATAACTTCCTAATTGCAGCAATTCTAGCACGGGTGATGAAGATTTTAGATAGGATTAGATAAATTATTATAGCTTCATTGCTGAGTGCACCTGTGCTAAGTATCATTCCTAATATCTTTTTCTGTGAGCAAAAACTATCAATCACACTGAAGCACACATGGCCTTTTTTCTTTCTTTTTTTTTTTTTAATAGAACCCATGCATAGGCTGGGGACAAAAAGATGAAATATAAGAAACTGCTGTTGAAAAACCTGTATTGAGTCTCTTCAGCCAGTGTAAGTATTTGTAAATATTCTCGTACAAAGAAGTCGAACTGGCTGATATAATGGATTAATTTGCTTCAGCAACTGCATAGCTCCAGACACAATCCATCTAAAACATAATTAAAATACATTTGGTAGATCTGAGGCTAAGCTTTTTGAGAACAACAGATTACATTAGAAAGATTTTAATGAGGCCAGGGCTGATTACATCCTTGCTTCCTCTTTTGGAGAGGGACTGGGGAATCCTCTGAATGAGGTTAACATGCCATTTACAAACCAGAATTGTATGGAAAACAAGAAAAAAGGACTAAAATAATCATGGAATCTTTTGAGTTTTTAGCTGTGTAAAATGAAGGTGTTTAGCTCGTATTGACTTCACCAGAAGAAAAGCAAGTGGCTGTTATGTATCACTGTCAGCAGAGTAATATTATCTATGTATTATTTCAGTATCACTTCCACAAAATACTGCTGTTTTCATATTATGTCAGGCGTGTTTTAGTACGCATCATCCTCTGAAGACTAACTAAATGCTAAGTACTCGGTGAAATAAAAAGTGTTTGGGTAGAAATGTGCCACACTTCTGAAGTAATTTACATGCATTAGAATTCACATTAGCAATGTTAAATACCCCCTGATACCTCTAGATGAAAAGCATTGAGTCTTCTGTGGGATGACACGATGCTTTCATAATTACCAAAATTAATCAGAGAAGACAGAGGTAAGGTACTCCTCAAAACCCAAACGCTGTGGGTACAATTCCCAGGCTTGTCAAATATTTTCTATTTCTTTAATCTGAGGTGAACCACAGATAATTTCTCTAATGTCTTTGGCAGATTTGGGAATGTGCTAATATTCAATATTTATTCTGTGTCTGCAAACTGGAGATTTTTTTTTGTTACTACCATGCTACATGGATGCATTCATTAGCATCTGGGATACATCTCATGCTGAAGTGGCAGAGATCATATTACTAATCTCAGTGTTAATGATCTAACACTTACAAATTTCAAACCAATCATCTAAATAAATGTTCAAAAGGATTTATCACCTCTTACAGATAGCTTGCCAGCCTCTTCATTTCCACAGTACTAGAAACCCAGCCCATTGGTTTCAGCCTCTACTATGAAGTCAGAAGACCATGTTTTTTGGTTTTTTTTTTTTCTTTAAATCCTATCCTAAACCGTCTCTCAGGATAAAATAGGTAAAATAGAATATTTGGAATAAAAGATAGCCCTCTGTCTTGCTTTCACAAAACCCAAAGGGAAAGGGCAGGCAGTCACAAGAAGTGATCTGGGACTTCACAAATCCAGTGGTGCCTTAACAATGTCATCAGGTTATCAGGCAGTAAATCTTCACCAGGCTCACTGTAATAGTTTGATTCCCTACCAGGACAGCTACACAGCAAGATGAATGTTGACTGTTTAAACTTCCCCATTATCACTCTGCAGAATTCCTTGAAACCTGCAGCTCCCACAACCTCTTCAGTACATGATTACACATTTGCAAGATATTATGTAATTACTACTTAACACACACTGTTGCACCTAGTTACTGTTTTATTTCAAAATTTTATTGCTGAAATACCTTTTGTAGATCGCTCAGGAAAATTTTCTTACAGCATGTATGAAGAGTTTAATACTGTGTTCCATCTTTAACATTTACACCATGACACAGTTGCAAATCACCACGATGTTCACTTGGCATTTTAAAACTGAAGCACTCTTTCCAATAGAAAGATGCACATGAACATGCACACAATAGCTCTTAGAGCTGATTGAAATATTAGATGCTTATTAGAGTGGTTTAAAAAATCATGCTATAAAAGACTACAGGGCTTATCTGCAAGCAGATCGTAACCAAGGGAATGTATTTCTCAATGCTAATTTGTTACATACCTGAAATTAGGCATAACTGAACTACCAGGCACATACTGTAGAAGAAATTAGCTTACCCACTGACCCCAGTTAGAGCTGGAATTTTTTTAGCAGTATTTTTCAGGCTAGACCTAAAATATCTGAATTTGTGATATGATGAATATGTGAATTTGTTCTGATAGTACAAAACTTTAACTTACAGGAACATCAAAAATATTTCTCAAGAAATAAAATAATTTTTCAACAATACAGTTGACTAAGTTTAAAAAAAACCTAAGATAATACAAGAGCTAGGAATCACAAAGGTCTTCAAAACGCCAAGATATATCCCAACAACCACAGACTCGCTTAATGCAAGCTGTAAACAATTCGAGCAAGAGTTCATGATGTGCAGGCAGACTGTGTCAGTGAACCCAGAATCACTCAGCATAAAACTCAAGACAAGGGAGCAAATTCAGAGTGAGCAGGCAATGCGACACAGCCACCCAATCTTTTTCGGACGGGCACAAGCTTTGCCTCGTGTGTGCTCCAAGCTGGCCAAAGCAGCGAGAGCGCTGCCGGCAGCGGCTGAGCCTGAGGAAATTCTCAGCTCCCAGAGACCGGGTGTTCCAGGCCAGGTTAAGGGCTGGGCTTGCCACGTTCACGCAGGCTGGGGGCAGCTCGGAGCCCGGGCTGGGGGAGCTGGTGTCCCTCTGAGCAGAGCTGCGCTACAGCTCGCACAGGTAAAGAGGCGTCGCAAAAAGAACTGAGCAAAACATGAGAGCGAAGCACGGGTCAGGGTGAGAGAGGAGAAAGGCCAAGAGAAAAAAAAAACAATTACTAGAACTCCGTCAGCAAGCCACCATGTACATCCTTTGTTTTTCTGCCATGATCTAAAATGTCTCTCTTCAACAGATTACGACCTTAAGATCTGGTTAATTTTTAGGCATGCCACAATATACGGGATTACCTGAACTTTAAAAACCAGCAAGAATAACTATTATGATGGAAATTTTTCCATTAAACACTAAAGCTTTTCTTTACAATAAATGATTTATGTTATAAAACATTGCATAATACTTTAAATACAGAAATTCCACCACCACTTCAAGTTATATTGTAAACATAGAGGATTCTTTCAATCCACGTTGCTCAGAGAAACTTCGCTTATCCTCTTCCATTTAATTGGTGATTCAAATACTAAACCCACTTATATTTTCCTTCTCAGGAATCTCATGTGCAAAGGGTTTCTAATGATGCAGAAGTGTATACAAATATAATAATAACACAAAGGTTATTTTTTGCTAGGATTAGTACATATTTGAGCCAAGCAACACAATTCAAATGCAGATGATTTAATGGCTTAACTTGGTACCAAAAAAAATAACTCTCAAAACTTGGGGTTTTATTAATTCTGAAGACATATGCTCCAATTTTCACTTCATTAGGCTATTTACATTTCATAATTCCTTTCCTTTTTATATTTTAATTAACTGATATTCAAACTTGCTTGATTCCTATTAGCTGTTCATGAATGGGAGGATTCAGGCTGTGACTTATTTACTTCTTCTTGCAAGACTGAAATATAAATTTGTCCTTTGATTCCACTGATCCAATATGTCCTTGGGAAAACCAAATCAAACCACACTATGGCTAATTTCAGGCTTTCACAGCAACAAGAGCTTTTGATACTGGGTCACTTCAAGAATCTTCATTCACAGTATGGGAAGAGAGTATAACACTTTTCTGAATGTTCAAGATTTTTATGTGGAACATAAAAATAAAACAAAGTACTACATAGCAATTTAAATGATGAAAAGCTAATTATTGGAGAAAACGTGGCATGTATGAATATTCCAATGACATTAAAAAAAGTCACACTCACTTCGACTTTCCCCTAATCAGTTTTGACCGCTTACTTGTAGTTCAGTGAAGCACGAAAGAAGGAAAGAACATTGTTCATTTCAGAAACTTTCAGAGATCTTTTGTTTTATAAACAAAGGTTAAAACTCAAAATTGCTTAATGGGAGACAGGCAGCTTTCTGACATCCCATAGAATATAAATCAGCAGTTGCCCTTTTACATTGCACCTCAGTGACACTTTTATGTGTGACAAGTTTTTCAGTGCAATTTATGTGAGGGACAAAGCCCAGCTTACACAAAGAAAAATAAATTTTTAAAATTGCTGAGGTTATTTTAATGACTGCTAAATAGCATTGCCCATATTTTTAGTAGCAGTTTGGCACAAGGTATCATTCAGAACCTCTATCTGTGGCCACCAGTACTCACAGAATTATTGGTAATATTTAGCTACATCCAAGTGATGGTTGTTGCCTGGGTTTTTTAAAATAGTATTAATGACAAGGCACATAAACAGTGCAAGTGGAAAAGGGGCTGAAATGGAGCACTCATCCTTGAGCACCACTGATCTCTACAAAAGGAAGGGCTTTCAAGAAATTGTGCATAATATTTCAAGACTATTTCCTTTAAAAACGGAGAATTACATTTTGCAGTTTCTACTAATAATAGAACTAGAGAGATAAAGGAGAGCTATAAGGAACTCTTCACATAATTAAAGATTTTGATAAATAATCCCTCACTTTACTTTGCAGATGAATTTTCCTACAAAGTCTGAAAGGAAATTATATCCCTTCTACTAAGCACCGTGGGAGGTCCAACAAAGCTGCACAGGCTGTTATTCTCTATTACACTCCAGAGTTGTTATGAATTGTTTCTTTAGACCCCTGTTATAAAGTTCTATAAGAGAGGTTATTTATCTAATATATCATAGGGGCTTTTCATTCCTTAGAATTATGTGATGGAAAAACCTTGGTCTTCGAGATTATGACTGCTTGCATGGAGACACGAGCAGTTTTCCAGTGTAAATCATTTTTGCTGATAAATGAGGCTTAGCAGTTTGGAATGACAGGCCAAGTCCCACCACTCCTGTCCTGTGAGAATCTCCACTGCTCTGCATGAAGGGCTATGGAAGTTCCCACGCATACACCAAAATTCTTTCTCAAGTAAAGCAAAAAGAGAGAAACCACACCACACAACAGAACTGCCAATCATCCCATGCTCACCTGGGAGGTCCCAAGCCAAGGTCCTGAACAGCCAATTCAGGCTGCACTAAAAGTTATACCTTCAGCAGAGGACAGTGACCTAGGTTCTGTGTTGCTGCAGGGATGGATTTTTCCCTCTGCCTGACATTAACCCAAATAATGAAACATTAAATAACATCACTCACCTAGAGCACAGGACAGCAGTGCACAAACACCAGACCTAATGAGTAGTTAATTACTAATACCACGTGGCACACTTACAAATGAGAGGATTTCAAAGAAGACAAAGCAGGAATGTAACATATTCAAAATGAGGGTTTGAATCAGGCATAGTGGGAATACACATCCTGACTTTGGGCCTTTACTTTTGATGCAAAGTCTTAACATTATTAAAGCTTGTAGGAGAGTATTACTTGAGAAAGCTTTGTTTTGGCAAAGCTTCCTGTTCTTAGAAGCAGAAGAAATTTTTTTTCCCCCTCAATTTATTTCAAATGTCATTAGGAATTCAAATTGCAAAAAAACAGTTTCTGAGCTGATTGTCTGACACAAAAAGTTCACACTTCAGAAGCAAACAACTATCAGATCACTTAAAAAACCTAAACAGAAAACCAATTGGTCTGGGACATGTCTCTAATCTCAAATGAACACAAAGCAAGTCTACTGCACAAATAACAAAAAAAAAAAAAAAAAGGCAGATCCAGCCTGGAGACCAGAGAAATCACATCTTCCTGGAGAACGCAGAAGGTTTGAGAAGTATATAAACAAGCAGAGGGTGTGCTCCTGACCAGCAGCAGCTTGGTCAGAAGTTGAGACCTAGATCTCACTGGTAACAGCATGGCCCCTAAAGAAAAGCAAAATATAAGACAGAAGTACATGCACATGGTGCCAACACACAGTTTTGTATTTAGGGTTTTGGAAACCACATCAAATGTAGGACAAAGAAGGCCAGTGGTATAGTTCTTGTGCCAGTGGCATGAGACAGGTAATTTCTTTGTTTAGATCTTTTTTTAGACCTATTTTTTCACTATTTTTAATAAACCATGTGGAAATCGCACACTCCCATATAGTAAGTACAGCCTTATTTATTTCCTCCCCATTTTGGAACCCACTCTTCATTAAAATTTATACCACATAGACCTTCAATAACTGAGAGGGAAAAGAATTCACAACTATCGCTTTTGCTGATAAATGCTCACCTTATCTTAGAAAACACTATTTGTCCTCCTGTCTGATACAGGTTAGCATCCCTGTGCAGAGAGAGAGGATCTATCTTGGAATTGTACAGCGCATAAAACCAACTCCTGAAGAACTGCTTTCTAATCAACGAGAAAACCCCACACATACGGCATTCAACAGTTTTTTGCAGGAGAGTTGTCTTTTCACTGCATAATCTGTGCACACATTTAAGCTCTTTATGATATAAAAGGAATATGTTCTGTCACTTTAAAAATCAATCAGTGGAAAATGGGTAATGTTAAAACACGACAGGCAAGCTCTGTGTTGTAGTGGAATAAGCAATTCCCAGAGAATGCACGATTCTGAATTTCCCAGCATCAGTTCACAAGAGCTTATCTCTTGCCCTGTGTTAATCAAGGCCTCTGACACTTGACTTTGCAGAGCCTGCTGATAACAACAACAGTAATAAAAAAGGTTTGGTGCTCAGCCCCATGTTTTCTGTTGTGCTTTTCTGATAGGTATGACACTCTCTACTTCCCATGATGGTTGGGGTTAAATAGCCAACAATAGATGAGACTCTTCCAGTGCACTGCTCGAACTGTTCAACCATAAAATAAACACTGCTTAGCACGTTTTAAATAAATACTAAAGAATTAGAGAGCACATGGTAGAAACATTAATCTTATAATCCTCCTAGCATGTCTGCTGTTTATATGGACACAGACAGGGGTTCAGGCTGGGGCTGATGGCTGCCATCAGCTCCAGCCTTGAAATACACTCAGGTCCTAACTTTAAAAAGCAATGAATAATCTCATTCTTCCCAAAGCTGCTGGATGTGGCCCAGTTATCCTGAATAGGCTGCTAACTGATGAAGGTGAGATGTATGTAAGACCAGTCTGGATACGTAACAAATAGAAGATGCAGCTGTTGTGCCCAGAATCCCAGATAAAGAGAATAAACATCTTCCCCCTTCGTATTTGGAAAAGGTGGCAAACACACAACTGAGAGCTACATCTGGATTTCAGCCTATAAAACATTCACACACCATGACTTCATTAACAGGTGCTCTTTACAATCCACCAGTGCTTCCATTTTACACCACTCCCTAGAGAGCACAAACAAGTACTTGGTGAGACACACCAAACCCACATATGTGTCCCTAGGATTTGACATGCAGTAGCTAAAGGAAACCTTTTTCCCAAATCAAAATGTCACAAACCAAGCGTACGTATTGATCTTTACTTTGAGTATGATGTTCATGACACAGCCTAATTTAATTTCATTTAAAATAATGGCAAACTATGAAAGCAAACAAGATCAGATTTATGTTGATATTTAAAAGTCTTCTGAGGTCTTCTATGATCCATTAGCTGTTGTCTATCAAAATAGTGGATGTGCTGTGCACAAATACATGCAGGATGAAAAGCAGCAGCTGATTTATGTTTTTATTACTTGACACTAGCAGAGCATACTGCAGATCAGAAAATGCAATCTCTAAAATGATTTAGATCTGGATGATTTTATGTCATTAACATATTATAACCAGAGCTCAGAGGTGATCTTTGAACTGGAAGCATTATTTCCAGCCAAATGCAAACTGACATCACGTAGTCTTGAAAATAAATTAATGAATCCCTTCCATAAGGAATCTAATTCCATTTCTACCTGTAAATTCTATGGTATTCAGATTCTCATAATTGCCATCCAGGTTTCTGCAGTAGGACTAGTATATCTTATTTTTTTTTTTATATTTATTTAGAAAATCTCCAAATTAGACGCTAGTACACTGCAGAAAGACTGCTACACATGCTAGCTCATTTTGACAGCTGGATTCTGCTAGCTACAGCAAATACTGATGGCAAGAGCATCTCAAAAGAAGAATAACTATGGTGAATATGAGCAGAACTTGTCCTACAAGGAAATTCTTAGTCACTGTAAAATCCAGGAGAAAAAGTAAAATTAAACCTTGAGAATTTTGATTGTTATTTAAAAGGAAAATTTTTTCCTTACTCTTAAATGACTGTGCTTGTACAATTCATTACCAGGGCTTCCTTTAATTTATAAATTTACAATATCATGACTCATTTCTCTAATCCCTCTCTGCTTTGTTTTGTTTCTTTCTTTGGCTTTTCATCTAGTGGCACAGAAAAAAAAAAAAAAACAGGAGTGGGGTGAAGGCAAAGAAACAGAGGAGAGCTTATTTATGCTTCTCTTTCAAAATGAGTTTTAGGTTGCGTGTGGATAAGAATGAAGCGGGGAAAGCAGTGATAGCAGGGGATGTGGTGGAAATTGAGGAGTTGTCACTGTAATGGTTCTCTTTTAAGCTGTGAAGCCCATGGTCTTTTCTCTACCAAAAGCAAGCACTGCTTGCTCTTTCCATCAATACTCTTCTTTCAAATCCACACTGTCTCTCCTTCAACATGATTTTGCTCAAACCTTCCACTGTCTGGAAAATTTGGGTCAAGCTTTGCATTGCATTGTAATTTTTAAAAATCATGCAGCTTTCTCCATCCATTGCCAGCTCTCCGAAAGCACAGGAACAAGCCAAAAATTATGAAACTGTATGTTATTTTGCAGAGAAATAAGCCTTTTTTTCAGATCTAAGGAAAATTAATATCAAGGCATTAACAACGTCATTTAAGATCAGTTTTCAGTAATTTCCTGGGTTGTTTTTTTTTTTCCCCCTTACTGTTATTTACTCCCCAAGAAGTTGCATGTGGGGAAGAATTATGAGTTCTGTAGTTATCTTGCCAGAGTTAACAAGGTAAGGTGATTCTCATAACAAAAAGATTGCTTTATTGTTATCAACATAGCAGAAGACCAAAGCATGCAATGAGTCTTAAGGACCCCAGTATATTCTCTGTTCATCATTCCTTTATTTTGATAAAGCTTACTGCAGCCTGCATCACAGGATCAAATAGTGCACAAGCTCAGCAATGGCTGATTTTGGTCATACATAGAAGTCAATTGTTTGCATGCAGTAAAAAGCAGGTTACATACTTCAAGAGGGTCTGTTTCCTCCTTCCTGAAGATTCATTAAGTGACTCTAAGACTGTTTACTTTTTACAAAGCCTTCAGTGTTTTACTGGGATTTACAAAAAAAATACCTAGACGACCTGGGAGCAAAACTCACATTGATTTTTCCAACAAACTGCTTCCAGATTAACTTGTTCGCTACTGAAAATCCAGCCTCCCATGCTCAACCTTCCATTTTGTTCCAGCCAAATCTATAGGAAAGCTTTTGTGCTGTAAATACAGCACATGGTGTCTCAGACAAACAGGCACTAAAGAGAAGGGGAAAGATGAACCATGCCAGGGGCACTCCCAGAACTGAGAATTGCACCTCACAGGTGAAGGCTGCTTGTGACTGAAGCATTTAAGTGGAAAGACCAACAGCACAGTTCCCACATTTTTTTCCTCAAAGGACACTTTGTGTCAAGAGATGCCCATGAAATTCATCTAAACCTTGTCCAGCATGAAACATCTAAAAATATACCCTGGTCCCTCCCAGTCCTCCTTGGCTGAAGAGACTGACTTGCCCAAAAACACTTCGAAGAGTATTTTAACTGGCAAAAAGGGCTAAATTTTTAGTGATGCCACAAATCAGTAAATACATGAGTGTATCTTTGCTTCTAGTTTAGAGTCTTTGATTCTCAGTATTGCTTTTGACCAAATCCTCATTTCTGCAATCTGAAAACATCCAGAAAGCCTGGGTACTACTTGTTTCCTATTTCTTAAATGCATCCTAAGGGACTCTAAAACAGTCTGAACCACAATCTGCTTCAAACTTAACTACTAAACACTCTAACATACAGAAAAGTAAATTGCAAAGAGAGTAAGCTTCATGCACATCCACTTGAGCCTTCACTAACTAACTAATAAAGAGCTCCAAATATTTCAGAAATGGCAAGGCATATCTTTTACCCTGTTAAAGCCTCATTTTTTCCTGTTGTGAGAGCAAAATGTGAACATAGAGAGTATTTCAGGAAGATGGAGGAAAATGCAAAAAGGTGATGTGGGTGATGTGGCAGCACTGGGTCTCACAAACACGGCTCTCACATCATGTCCATCCTGCTGCTCAGCCCCAGTGTTAGGGGAAAAAAGAAAAAAAACAGCAGGTCCCCTGCATTGTACAAGGTGAGCCAAGTTGGGCTCTCAGTGTACACCAGCTCCTCATCCATCACCTGGAGCATGGCTATGGACAGGTTGCTTTAAAGAACAGATACCAGCAAACAGCACAATCAAGTCTTATTTAATTAATTTTTTATACAATTATCATTATCTCTGCAACTGAAGGAATGAATGGGGATGAAAATGCTTAGTAATTTGGAAAACACATTGGACTAACTAGTTTTCCCACATGTTTTCCAACCATAGTTCCAATCAAAATATTATACACTGGAATGCTCTTTTCTGTGTGTGTGGAAGGGAAGCTCAAGTACCATACATGGGTATAATTACAAAGTCACACCCACTTACTGTAAGGATAACAACAGCTAGATTTTCCCCTTATCTACTGCTGATTCTAGGCCTGAAACAGAAATGCAACTACTTCATACTACCAAAAATAATACTGCAAGCACAGGAGCACAATCATTTTAGTAACTTCAAGATGTCTTTGTCACTGGTATAGGAAATATAAAGATAAATCACTAAGATACAATATTATAATTTGCTTTATGAGTAAACCAAGATAAGATATACTTCCCTTTCAATTAGTTTTCTGCAGGAAATTTGATGTTATCAGTTTATAATTGGCAGCATGCACAAAAACCGTTTTTTTTCCATTTAAAGCAAGAAAGCTGGAGTGAAGAGGCAATGTCACACTCCTGGGTGTTGGGATTTCAACGCAGAGGTCACAAAGGAATTCTTCCTCTAGAAATAGCTTCAGACCTTCAGCAAGACAAGCTGTATGTTTTCCTGCCCTGTTTACCTCTGACACATCAAGTATTAGCTGTTGATGCAAGCAGGATCACATCTTAACAGGCCAGTTGCTTTATGTTATGGAGCAAGTCACATCTCCAGTGGAGAAGAGCCAAAAGAACATTTAAAAATAACAAAAGCTAAGTAACTAACACACAAACAAAACCAAACCCAAGAAAAAATACAAAACAGGGAAAAAAAAGCCACAAAACCCCACCAAAACATGAATCAAAAACAGGCTGTAGAGGCCTGAAAAGTGACATTATATTTCATAGGCTGTAAATATCGCTGTAGCTCTGTTTCCAAGAAGAGAGGAAAGCAGCAATGCTGCAGCAAATTATTGAAACTTGAAAAACTGAAAGGATAAGAAAAAACTAGCACTGCAAAAGAGATAGACTCAGGAAGGTAAAAAAGCAGCTCATAGATGAAGCCCTCTAAGGTAGAAAACTGCATCATCACTGCCTGCCTCCTAAGGCTCCAGGCTGCCAAGGAGAGGTCTCACTTAGAAAGGCTGTAAAGTAAAAAGATGCGTAAGTTCCATTGGGTTGATATTTACATTTGGAAGACAAATTTAATTTGCCTGAATTACAGCCTGTTTTCTTCTGTTCTTAGTGGATATTAGCACAAGTAAAATATTTTATCAAATTAGTCTGAAAAGTGAGCTCTGTGCAAATATTTCTTTTGGATAATAAAACAAATTTTCAACAGACACATGGTTTTCTTAAGTTATATTTGATAGAAATCTAAGTTTGATTCTGTTTTCTGTAATTCAAGACAATTACGTGAAGACTCCTTTATAGCAATTTCTAAGCTTTGCCATCTTTTTTCCCCTTTACTTTTCTTGGTTTCACCTCAAATTATAAAAATGTATTCAACAGGTTGGGTTTTTTTTAAATTCTTCTCTTTCCCTTTCTACAAAAATGGTTCAGCCTGGAGATACATATTTCAATATGGTAAATAAAACACAAACTTAACAGATATAGATTTAAAAAATTCTAAGCAATGGCAGCGTGTGAGAAGGGGAAAAGAGAAAGAAGAAAATTATCCATTCCTCTTCAGCAACAAACTTGGTTGGTTAGGCTCTTCTATTAAAGTAGCCATTGTATAACTAGCTACTTCTAAATTGGCCATTTCCAAAACACATAATTCCTGCATCTTTAGGTTTTTTTTATCCTCTTGTGGTAGTAGAGAGCCTTTCCTGAAGCCCTATCAGACTGCAAACAAGAGCAAAAAGGACAGTGTCTGCCCTCAAGACCTTTCAGCACAAATGCAAGGCACGAGACAAGGAGTGACAAGAAGCCAGGTAGCCAGGATGGCAGGCACACCAGGAGAAACAAAGTATTAAGGATGCATATAATGAATGAAGTGGTGAATGGCTTTGTGTGTCATTGCCAGTGCTCCCCAGGTTCACACAAAGAAGTAGGCAGAACAAAACAGTAGCGTGCCAACACCTGAGTGACAAAACCCTGGTGTCACCTCCTGTCTCAAACAGGACACGGCGCCGTGATGGAACACCAACAACACAGAGGCTGGGAAAGGCCTCCAGCAACACTGACAGAAAAATTGAGCACTTGATTCTGATGTGATAGAGAAAGGGAGGTCAGCTGAGATCAGGCAAAATGTTTCAAGCCACAGGTTATGAAAAATACTTGGGCAGTAGATGTGAGTAGATGGAGGTTAGAAAATATGTCATCTGCCAAGACCAGAAAATAGAATTATTGGGATGTGAAATCTGGTGACTTTCAGATTTGCACATGGCTGACAAAAGCTGCATGTCAGAGCTCTCGCAGAAAAACAAAATCATCTAAGAAGGAAGCAGATGCTGGGATATAAAAGGTAATCAAAGCTGAGATGAGCTCAAGGTTATAGGCCAAAAAACAGTAAAGAGATGATACTCCCCACAGCTACTAGGAATGCTGCACCCAGCAGTGATGGAGAGGAGATGAAGAGCTCTGCTTTAACCCCTTTGAAAGGACAACCAATGGCAGGTGAAAATTAAACATTTCCTGCAGAATAACACCATTGTTAAAAAGGATACGAAGAAACAACCAACACTGCTATCAAGGTGTTAATTGTTTCTTACAAAAATACCTTTCAAAGAAGGAAGCTGTCATAGAGCCTACTGATACCTCAACCACAAGCTGCACTATTAATGACAAAGCAGAGCAAGCTTCCTCTTGCAATCCATTTTACAGGGACCAGAGATGTGCAAAGCAGTTCATACCCACACCTACTTTAACTTAGATACACTTCCTTCATGTTTTCCAAACACCACAATATCCCCAAGCTCTTTCTCAAGCTGAAGAAAACAGGGTACAGCATCCTTATCATGCTTTCATGATAAGAGACTCGAGAGCACTGACTACTTCTGTGGGAGATGAAGTTACTCTCAGGGATTGTTATCATCGTCTCCAAAACCACCGCCCCACTCTGGTCCTCAGGAAAAGACAGCATTAATTCTCTGAACCCAAGCAAACTTGAGAGATCACTAGAAATGTAATTTGTCAAACAAACAGTCATAAATACCTCCTAAAAGCCAGGGGACCTGAGGCAGCTAGATAAGAGGTTTTAAGAGCTGAATAAATTAAACAAATGGCATCCCCACAGACAGCTTTTCTCACACTTTGGGCTTCATCTATATGAAACACTAAGCAAAACAAAAAAATAAAAAGGGAAAAGAGAGAAGGAGAAGGGGATATATTTCCTGTGAAGCCTTTTGGTTCAGTAAAGTCAAGGTTAGCTTAATCAAACTCTCCTTTTGGGAAATATGTGAACATTACACCGTGTGTAACAATGGACTGGAAAGGGAGAGGGATAAGATGAAAAAATGATAGACAGGTGGGATTAATACATTCACAAGGGAAAGTGAGCAAGTGTCATTCCAGTCTTATCTGTCTATCTACAGTTCTCACTTGAGATAATGCCTAATTCCGCTTTATGTGAGTTTAAAAGAAACCTTTTTTCACAAGCCATATTAAATAAAATGTTCATGCAATATATACCAAAACTGCTCCTAATGCCTAGTAAAAAAACATTAGGAGCTGGGGAATTAAACATTAATTTTCAAGCACAAAAAGAACAAATCACCACTCTTTAAAACCCACACAATTTTGTGCATCTCTAAACACACACCCACTCTGTTCTGTACATACAAGAAATTCTCATTAAATTAAATCTGAGCCCATTTGTGGAGCTTGCAGTGGCACCACAAACCAAGTGAAAGGTATTTTGGAAAGTTCATAAATAATTTAGGAACAACAGAATAAGCTGTGTTTCCAAAGTGCAATAATGTTAATTTTGAAACTGGAAGAAATATTTAAACTAGTATTTTTTAAGCTAATTACAGTAGAAGCACCACAGCCAAAAACAGATTTGTAGGTGTTTCTGTCTATACCTAAGTGCAAGAGGGCATCCTAAAGACTTGAATATAGGCATTTGTCTCACCATCAGAGGTAATTAGACACACATTTGCTACAATGCTTCTGTTATCTTCCCACACAAAGAGAAAAGATCCTTCTTTTTTCACCATTATTGAAAGACATTTTCAAAGGTAACTTTCACCGAGTGGGGCTAAAGCAGTGACTCTCACAATGTGCTCAGTTCTTTGGAAACAATTTGAAAATCACAAGTGGGTTCTGAAAAAAACTTGAACAAAATATTTCATCAAAAAATGAATAGGAAGAAAAGCTCTGCATTTCAAATATTCCTTACATAGGGAGAGGTTTGTGGTCAACCACAAGCAGCACATGAGAGTCCAGACATTTATTTCCTCCATGTGTATATTTTGATACCAGTTATTGTTTCTTCCTTTTCACTTCATGTATGGCCCAATATTTTTCCATTTCTTATGAAATATTTGTTCCTACTTAACAAAGACCTTTGATAACAAAAGAAATGCAATTTCTTCGTTTAGACAGGCTGAGCAAAAATCTTTGCAGTTACATTTGACCCTGAGACTGACCGGCCTCCCTCACACACTCACAAACCCCACAGCCCCAACCAACACACCTGGCTACCTACAGAAGAAGAAATTCACATCACCTTAATGCCAAGCAGCATGTGTGAATATTTACAGATTTTTATTTCAACTCAATGAATTTGTAAAGGACACTGTGATTTCCAGTATTAGACCAGTTACCTGTGTCTTCCAAGTTCTATTTCCTCTAATGTCTGGTAGGATATTACATTGAATAAAGACATTTAGGAGCCATTCAGTGAATGGCAGAAAATTTAGATGGAAGATAAAAAAATAACAGGGCAACTATAGGGAAGATCAAAAATTTTCCTAGCTGAAACTCACCACTTACAATTCACAGAAGTAAATAAATAAAAATTACTATTATCACTGGAATTTAATACCTCTGAAAGAATAAACCTTGCTTTAGATTTAAAAGTTTAATTCTCTGTTTTGAAAAAGGAGGTAGGCACTTCTTAGCTGCAATGAAATCTTTAAGAACCCCAAAGCAGCTGAGAGTACAGAAGACACTTAAGTTCCATACCACTGAACCAAGAGCTAAGTCTTTGGGTCTAAGAACATCTACCTGAAAAAACCAAGAGCCTAAGACATAAATCTCATAAATTCAAGAACAAAACTGACCCAAGACAATAACAAGAGGCCTGAGACTAAAAGCTTAAACCCAGGGTAAAAGTCAGAAAAAGGGTAATTTTTATATTCCCTTGCATCCCTAAACTGAACTGATTTTGGAAGTATCTTTTTCCAGTGTGTAGGGAAGGGCTGTATTGTTTGGGGTTTTTATCTTTAAAATATGGTGGGAAAGTGTAACACTCAATTAGACAGCAATAAAACTGCTCTCCAAGGATGTATAAACCAAGGCCATCACTTGCAGGACAACAAAAGCAAACTAGTGATTTTTGGTCTGCTCTTGTGTACCAAATCATCAGTTCCAAACAGTTACAAATACTCATATTGACTGAAAATAGCAGGACTGCACAGGTGTAAGTGTATTTATACAATGAAAAGATATCATTGAACCACAGCAACATCATCAAAGTTGCAGCACTGCCAGATTTAGAGTTCTCAGAGGTACATGCAGGGCTGGCAGTTTAGGAAATGCATGTTGTTACCTGTCATTTGAGACTATTTCATATGAAGATCAATGAAATATGGAAATTAAATACTAAGCTTTCAGAGGTACAAGTCCATTAGTCAGCCTTGGACTTTGATTCTCTGAATACAGTACTGACTGAAGGAAAAGGTTGCACACAGAGGTGAAAGAAGAAAAGAGAACAGAAGGTTACCAACACAGAAATTGGTACTTGGGCTTCAACCAAATTCAAGAGGTTTAAAGCTATTGTAATATTTCTTCTTAGATGTCTTCAAAATATGTGGGAACATCAGAAATTAATGACCTCCCAGCAGTGCTGGCGAACCAAGTTTGCCTTCCCCATACATCTTCAAAAACCATATAGGCTATATTAAAACTGGTTCCTTCTGTAATAAGAGCAAACCTGCAAGCAACAGCAATGGAACATAAAACACTGTAAAATAACTTAAGCATCATCATTGTAACAGTTTTTGTCATTCTTTATTACCTCTCCAAAGACTTCAGAAGAAGACAAAGCTTTCAGAAAGCAAATCGAAAACAATACCAAGGATAAATTAAATTTTGGATTTACTGCTAGGCATAACCAATGAAGCATTAACAATGTACAAAATTGCGTTTAAAGTTATGAAGAACATGACCAATCTCTGGTGTTTTTTAAAGAAATTAGGCAATAATTTTATTCTAAGTGAATGTTCCAGAGGGTAAATGACTTCTGCAGTGCAATAAATGGTACAGCAAATTGAGGAGTATATTTTAAAAGTAGGAGCAATTTTCCTTCCATAACCTTCACTTGAAAGAACATTATTGCTATTTTATTAAATGGACTAAATGAAAAATAAATTAGAAGGCATTTTTATGGGGTTTAAATACACTTAATATCACAGTAAGATATGTGGATTTAAATGGCAACTTTCTAATTTACACCACACTGGAAGCATAGAATATACAGAAAAATTTAAAGAAATAATCAAGCATCCTGACAGGACAATTTATCTTGTTTCCTAGAGGATCCATGAACAATATCAAAGATCTATTCTATTTCTGTTTATGTAACTTATTATTCAAAATTTCACTTCATATAAATTCAAGATTCTGGCAAGTTATTGCTCCCCTACTAAAAAAATTGTGGCAAAATCAAATACCTTCAGGACATACAGCCTGCACAACCTAGGCAGGGGAAAACTGTTGGATGCATTTTCTGTGGCAATATGATGCATTCCCCAACCAAGACAAAGCACACACTACTGATACGCCAAAAAGCTGCTGAGCAAGGTTATTTTCTTAATACTTGGAGAGAGATTGAGTTCTCAGAAAAAAATGAAAGGAGATTTTGCTGCTACAAGATGTTCTACAGCACAAAAATAAGCACAAGATAATTACTGAAATAGGTCTTATAGTAAAACAGCACAAAAGAACAACTTGTGATTTTTTTTTTTTTTTTTTGCCAAGATTTAGTTGGGATATCAAAACTAAAGCCTTGTTTCATTGGAAGAAAAACACCTGTTATGTTTACCTAACTTCTAAGTGATTTGAGCATTTGTGTTTCCATTGATTTAGATAATTTTCATAATGTAGTTAATAACCTTATTTAAAAAATGGCAAAAAAGCACATGTCTCTCCACTAACCCTAAAAGGAAGTTGCTGCCTGGTACAGAAAGAGAAAAAAAAACATTGTGGAGAGGCGGGGGAAGCGCTGCCACTGTACAGTGTTGGTTTCCATCAGCCTGTGCTTGAGGCCCTGAGGATTTCCTGAGCCGTTCCGTGCCTGTAAGTTGACTCTGGAATGGTAGTGGAGGTTGATGGCAAAGCTAGGAGCCCTCAGGTGAAGGACTGCGTGGCCAGGCACAGTTTGCCTTTAGCATGTGTGAACAGGGAGTGCAGTGCCATGGTGTTTTACCTTCTCACATACCATTGCATATTTTACAAATGTACACTGAAATGTGTTCTGCTCCTTTTTTATACACTGGCAGTTCAAGACTCTTTGCTTCTGTTTATGAATTTTTTGGCCAAAAGTTCCCATATGATGTTTTGAGAAGTGGCACAAATGAGAATATTTATTACTCAAGCTGCACACAGCGACAAGGCATATGCAAAACCATGTTCAGAAATACTACTGACAAAAAGGCTATAACTCTTGACTACTTCTAGGACTTTTCCTTGATGGTGCTATCAGTGTTTTGCTGCCTCCCAGGAGGGTATTCAACCTACTTTTGGCACAATCCCAATTTTGCAAAAAGGTGCAGATCTTCACCCTTGTATGCAGACTGAAGGCTACACTTCTTGACATAGAGAACGTTTTCTCCCCATTTGAGTACCAAGGAAAAATGTTCACAGCTATAAAAGCAGATATTAAAACCAAAAAATAACCCAACAGTGCCATATACTCAGCCAAAGTTTAAGAAAAAAGAATGGGTTCGCTGCTTTTTCCCTCTCTGCTTTTCCTGATTATTTTAAAATCACTGACTAAGGCATTCTCAAAAAAAAGTGCAACACCTGCTGGAAGGCAGAGGAGGACAAAGAACTAACCCTGGAAAGGCTTCTGTAGCCCTTTGCCACTTGAGTGTCATTACTCTTTGTCATCAACAGAACAAAAAGTTGTCACACACAAGCTAAGCTCCAGGACTTGAAGAGTCCTTTGCTGCACAGTCAAATAGTACCTTTGGAAAAAGGGACAAAAGCAGAAAGTGAGAAAAACTTTATTACCAATTCTTATAGCTTGAAGTCTCTTGAGATACCATGATATTTAAAACAGTCTGACTGAATCTGACAGGAATCATTTCACATATCTATCCCAGGCCTTTTGAGCTAATTTGAGGCCCAGATGTTTCTGTGGTACAAAAATAAGTAACATCTAGAATAATTTTAAGACTGTCCCAGAATCCCAGTTTACAAGAGTGTTACCAGAAAGTTTCAAACCTCAAACTCCCTCCTAAATCTACAGTGGGCTAACTGAACGGGTTTTCAATTTCACTGGTAGAGCTTTTATATGATTCTTCCTTGCAAACCCAAAAATTACTCCAAATCTTACAGAGTTCAGACACAATCTGTGCTTTGCAAAAGTATCTTAAACATGGCTTCAAAACTGTCACAATACTTTCCAAGTTCATATAATATAATTCATACATATGTCAGGAAGAAGATAAATTATCAAGCTTACATTTGTAAAACATAAGCATGAGGCTTTTCAAAGATACGTGCATTTTTTAATTGCTATTTGCTATTTAAAATTTCGAGGGAGACGTTTAGGACTAAAGCAGGAAGACTTGAACATAAATAGTTCTTTGCACATGAATGCAACAAGCTGTCCCCTGTCCTGCAGAATCTCTGTGGTCTGCTGTGCCAAGGGCAGCTTTCCCTACGCTGAGGCAGAGTTTACAGTGGCAGATGTCTCATCCTTGTTGTCCAAATTAATCTGGCATAGTGAGTAAAGGATGCAGTCTGAGAGTAGAAAAAAAACCCAAAACTCTAAAGCAACTTTCTAAGGCAGTTTTGCAAAACACAAGTTATTGTTGGCTTGTTTGGCTGGTTTGTTATTTGTTTTCCTTGCTCGTCTGTGCACTCTGCTTCTTTCTCCAATAAATCTCTCTTCAGGATTAAATCTTCTCTATGATTCATAACAGCTATTAGTTAAGAAATTATGGCCAAACTGAGTGGCACTTTCAGAAAACTGATATAATTTATTTATTGACACTGATAAGTAATATCTTGAAGCTGTACAGTGATCTTAAATCACGGTCTTATTTTGTCATGCTCAACTTGGTCATTTCCTCTCTACTCCTCCTGGTTTTTAGTCCCAACTACTGCATTTTTCTTTAAAAAGGACTAAAAAAGGCAGATGGCCCCATCCTAGACAAAGGCATTTCAGCATAGCCTAGACCATGACAGCTCATTTCTGACTAGGGATGTTTGATACTTTCATGTACACATGTTTTGCTACCAACACAAAAGAAAAAAAAAATAAAAAAGTTTCCCTTCTCCCTTTCCCCAAAAAAAAAGGAAAAAATGACACTCCTCACCACAACCAAGCAAAAAACACCAAAACCAAATAAATTAACAACAACAACAAAATGTTAAACCCTTGCTCCTTCCAGATCAAAATGGTTACAGAAACCCTACAACCTGGTGCAATTGTGTGAATAACACAGCTGGAGCATTTCTTCAAACACAGATGAATTATGGAAAACAAATTATATTTTTTGCACTATATTAGCTTCTTGAAGCCATAAATGAACATGTATTCCTATTTTAAATGACAATAATTCCATAAGCCACCATTTGCTCTTTAAACAGAGCTGAAGAAATGCCTTCTTGATAAAAAACTTCACCTCAAATTTATATCCATGAAAATGACAAAATTAAATATTAAAACCTTCTCCAGAAACTGGGACATGGTCTATCAGGTATTTATCAAAATAAGTTATTTAGAGGCACAAATGAAGTAACCAATATGATTCTGTGCTACAACAGTAGCAAGTGGGCTGAGTTGCATCAGAGGGGAAAGGTTGAATTTCCCTTGGAAAGGAGATTGCTAGGAATTAACAGGAACAAAGTTGTTGCACGGAAAAGTCATTTGCTTTGTCATTCAAGAGCTATCTATTTTGAAAACAAAACCCTATTAAAAGATCACTTACACTCCAGCTTGATTGATGATTTGTCACTTTTGCTACCCTTTTACTGAGCAGCAGACCAATAAATAAAGAGTGACTTTGAGTGACAGTAAACCCAGAATTTAGAGTAAATTAGAGGAAAATAATCTGTATAGATAAGAGTCAAAACAAACACCGAAGTCTGATCTTTTTTTCTCCTCTTCTTCTGCAAAATTGGATGTAACTAAATTTTGTAATGACAGCTTTGAACTCAACCATCTGCCTTTTCTTCCCCCCGCCTAATTTTTCTTACATTTCCATGTGGACTATGACACTCATGTCCCTAGGAGTGAAGCAAATATTAGGTTTACTGAGTGATGACTCTCTCCAAAGGAACAGTGGCTGAAAATGGAGATTTACAGGTCACAACACCTACTTAAAGGAACCTAACAATTCTGCAATGGTGTAGGTCAAAAGAGGCACTCGGATGTCTATAGATAAGCAAATACTGAGCAGGTTTAGAGAGGTCCAAGTGCCTTTCATCTGCCACTGAATCAAAGTACCTTTGGATGGGTGGGTCCTACCTGGCTCTTCACACTTCAAGAAAAGTTGTTGAAGACTGCAGAAGAGTCAAAAAGCAACATCAAATGTGAGCCTAAAAAGCCAGCAAATCACAACATAATAAAAAGGAGCATCAATCTGTTTCGCTGATCTGAAAGAACGTGAAGGAGTGACTTGATTACAGCCGGAGTGACTTGATTACAGCCTTTAAGAAATACATGAAGCAGAAAAATGTGATAGTGGAAGAATCACAAATGAATGGCCAGAACCTAAAGTAAGATTAATAGAGCCCGAAAATAAGGAGGTTATTTTTAACACTGCAGGCAATGAACCACTGAAGCACCTTATCATGGGTTGACATCAGCTCTGCAGAATTAGAAACGTGAACGTTGAGCTTGGTGCTTTCCAAAAAGCACAGATCATTAGTTAAGAAATAACCTCTTGAAGAAAGGTCCCCGGATAGACGGAAATAATGACTTACAGACTCCAGGTTTAAATCTAAAGAAATGATCGGTGGATACAGGGGGAAAAACAACTGGAGTGAATGGGTCTTGATGAGTTTACAGTCCTGCATGCTGAAACCTCAAAGCAGAATAGAGACAAGAAGGTAAGATAAATTCCATTTTCAGCAAGCAATATTAAAAAAAAAAAGTTATAGCATCCACTTCTTAATAATTTTATTTAAATTTATTTCAAATTTCAGTGGCATCCCCTGAATGGTTTCTTTACACACACACACACACAAAAA
>VXAC01002191.1:832098-903754 GCA_013399225.1 Rhipidura dahli
AAAAAAAAAGAAAAAGGCAGCTTAATTAAATTCTATGAACTCAAGAATTTGAATTGACAAAGAAGGCCAAAACCAACATGTGTTGTCAAGGCAACCTGGGCCAAGAATTGTCTTTGATATCTGTTAGACCTGACAGTTGATAATATTAGGCATCATTTGTACAGAATACTGATGCATCTCACTGTAATTTTAATTTGTAATGAGAACTGAAAGCAATGCCTATAAGCAAAGATAAAATCTCATGTTTTAGAAATGTGATGTAATTTTTAGTTTGATTTTTACTTATGCCAATCAAGCAATACTCAATATAACCCCTGGATGTTGGTGTCAGATTCAACACAACACTGGTAAAGAAGTGTTATCTCTAAGGGCCCAATTTAATTTTTAGCAGTTTAGGGTTTGATAAATGTTGGAAGTTAAGCAAAAATGGAATACCCTCCAGCGAACTCAGTCAGATAGTTGATTACTGCATTAATAACTCCATCTTTGTCATGTAATTAGAAAGTCAAATGCAGAAAGGCATTTGAAAAACATACCTTCATGAGCAACTCAGCTCCTAAAAGAAAGAAGAACTTAACACAATACAGAAAGATGAGGAGGGGTATTATTCTAATTTGTGGCAAGCACTTAGGAAAGAAATCAATTCAAAGGCATCTAATGCGCAGAAATTCAGACGTTTCAAATGTACTTCCACAGTCTGGGAGCCAAGATTTAACTCATACCATTACAACTGGGGGTAGGGGTGAGCAGGGAAAGGAAATAAAAGGACAAAATTAGTATTTAGGGCAGAATGTTTGCATCAGAATCCTGGAGCATTCACTAACTCTATTTGTCTTGCTGTGAGACATATCAGTAGTGATGGACACCAAATGCTTCTGCATTTATTAATTGTTTACTGCTAAACCATCTAACCAGAAAAAGCACAAACCTGGAGCTATAGAGTTGTCAGAGAACTGTTTTATTCTCTCTCCCGCTTTCCTCTTTACTTTAGAAGAAAAGAATGACTGACAAAGCAACAGATATTAATCTCTCTCTCTAGCACTATGCTGTTCCAGTTGGTTTGGAACATAAGAAAAGTCTTGGAGGAATTCAAGAACAGGTGAACAGAAGAATTCCCTATCTTACTAAACAGATTCATCTGTATCCAGATGTTCTTAAACTCCCCCAAAATACAGCTGATTCTTCAGACACTACATATTAAAAGTAGCACCCTAGAGCTTTTCTACTGAAGTTTTTTCTCCTTTATAGCTGTAATTACAGTTTTCACAGCTGATACTCAGAGAAACCACTTGGAGTTTGCATACTACTTCATTAGAAAATGAAGTTTCACTGACTCCTCTTCTACCACAAAGCAAATTCAGACCCTATTGCATGTCAAGGAAGTCTGCAAGACACCTGTTCCCAGAGATCTGTTGGATAGGGAAGAGGCATTCTTCCAGGATCACCGCATATTTTTTCCACACCCTTTACTTCTCACTCAGGAAGTAAATCCCCTGACAAGAAAAATAACCAACTTTACAACCCTGCGTGGCCAGGGCCCACCTAGGTGCTTTCTCACACCCCCTACTCAACAGGAAAGGGGGAGAAAATGTGATGGAAAAGCTTAGGGGTTGAGATAGACAGGGAGGTCACTTACCAGTTACCATCACAGGTAGAAAAGGCATGACTTGGAGCAGATTATTGTAATTTATTGGTAATAAAAACTAGACTAGAACAGCAATAGAAAGACTAAACAAACCTACAAGACACCAATACCCAGTACACAATCTGAAGGCAAACACCAAAGAAAGGACAGTTTCTATATGTCAGATAAAGCCATATGTCTGTGATTGATTGGATGTGACACCTGGACAAGCACTAAGTCTCCCATCCCAGCTAAATGACAAAATCCAGAAGCTATTTGCATAATCACACCAGTTTTTGTCTTCAGCTTTTATAAAATTGTTGCATATATCTGCATTTCAAACAATAAAGAGCAAAACACAATTTCTTTCCTGTGCAAACTGGTGAGGAGACAAAGCCCTGAAAACAGGAGTCTCCCAAACCAGCAAAAAATAGGAAATGTTCCTCCTGCTTGTTGATCATTTGGGGAACAGTGGTAACCAGCACTGGTGCAGTGAGTGGAAGTTATGTCCATACAATCAAAGGCTTGGAATCTATTTCTACCTGAAAAAGTTCCATATATGGTTTTAGGAACAAACAACAAAAAAAGTACATGTAAAGCAACACCCTAGCACATAGAGTACAGTGTGAAAAAATGTATGGTAAACTAAACTAGATTGCATTAGGGAACATCACTAAGATATGACCTGTTAGAGGAGAAAAAAACATATGAAAGTCAACTTCAGAGAGATGTTTAATTCCTGTGAAGTAAACTGAACATCTAAAATTGATATATTTCTAATTAAAAGTCCAGAGGAATGAATCAATTAAGTTTCTAGCCCAGCCATTAGTTCTTCTCTGTGCTTTTCTTATTGGAGCTGATTGCCAGTGCTACCCATGTAAGGAGCTTCATTACTGTTGTTTTAATAAAGTGGTGTGAAGATTGACTGCCCTTCCCATGCTAGTGAAGAAGATTAAAAGATCAAAATAAAAAAACTCTAAAGTTGAAAATTAAAAGCACATAAACTTATAAAAGTTAACATCATGAAAGGAAATCACTTTATGAGCTATGCTTTTCTTAAAGCCAGGCACCACCCTAGAATATCATTAACTGAGCAGAGCTATCTAAAGGATCACTAACATTCCACCTCCACAACTGTGTTTTATGAGAGACAAAATAAGAAAAAATTATAACACAACTGCCTATAAAAGACCAAAGCTCTATTTTTTATATTCACATCTTTGGAATAGCATTGGTCTGCTCAGCTCATAATGAGTACACCTGTATGTCTTAAGAACTCACTCTCCGCTACAAAGTACATTAATGTGGATTTTCAAACTGATCCCTAATTTTTTCAAGTTGATCCAAACTTAGAGCTGAATTTCTGATCCTTCTTGCTTCATGTAACTATGAAGTAAATTTACATATTTTTTTGCATAAGATATGGTAAGTAGAGAGCAGTTGTTTGTACCTCATCAATAGTGAGCTTTGCTGTCTTGGAAGCTCATTGCAGAAAAAATGAGATGATAAAAAAATATTAGGAATTAAGTATATACAAAATAACCCCAATTTTTTGTTCTTTACTTTCCAGATTACACATGCAAGCATAAGGGCATTTAAACACAAATCAGTCAACTACATGGAAGCCCACCCAGGCCTGCAAAGCACAAGGAGATAGCTGTAGCAGGAAGGTGAGAGGACAAACCAAAGCACTCATCTATTCTCTGCCTAACCACCTGCCACTACTATACCTGCCAGCAAATAACCCCCTGGGACAGTCATGTTGTTGTATTTAATAAATTCCCCAAATCATCTTTGCTTCTTTTAGCATTGCTAAATTACATTTGAACATGTTTGAACCCTCAAATGTCAGCTCTGAAACCTCATAGTACACATAAAACCGCCAAGCAAAACTAGAACCATACAAGAATAGCTCTGATATGAAGATGAAGGTAAGCAAAACACATCAGAAGGAAGTGAGAATACTTTTCCTGATAAGAAATGGAAAGAAAAGAGATAGAAGTCATCTTCTTTAAAAAATCTGTCTTTGCTAGTCACATGCGAATGAGTACGTGACAAACACACAACAAATTGTTCTCCAGTTTAAGAACTATGAGGAAAGAAAATTCACCATATACCTAGTTCAAGCCTCTACTGCCTCCAGCAGTGACCATAAATTTAATTCACTGGTCTTTCCTGCAAGTAGAATAGAACAAATCATATTTCATATTATTTTACAGTGTATAATAATGTGTGTAGAGAAAAAAAAGGAAAAAATATTTCTCTCAGTCTTTTATCCCTCAACTACAATTTTATTTTTGCACTTGTTATCATAAAATGTATTTTTCTTACCTGGAATGACCCAATCACTGCTAATGTATAGTCTTGCTTTTCTACTTGCTCATATAACAGGTGGCTGTAATAAATAGCCAAAACCACGCATAGTACCAAGCCTGAGATTTAGAAGACCATCTATCATAATACTAAGTACATTTGCACTTTATTGATATTTTCTCTTTTGCATCCAGTGAACTATCCTTTTCACTGCAATTCTGATTACTCTTTTTATTCCTTGGAGTGTTTTAAGTAAAAGTAACTAAGGCCAAGTCCAGTTCTAATGAAATGAGTGGAAGCTTTGCCATCGACCTTAATATAATCATGAAGCAGTTGATAGTCAATAAAAGCTGTGGACCTTTTTATCCTCTGTATTTTATTCAGGCTTCATAGCATATCCAACATTTCTAGACTTGTGCTGATTTCCTAATGTATTTATATTTTTCTGCAAACCTGTAGTGTCTTGCTGTAATGACCACCATCTGGTTTATTTTTAATTTGTCTTTTGCTGTATAAAGCTCGTGTGTATTGTTTAAGGTATGTTAAAATAGAGCCCAGTGGGGATGCACTTTAGGGGGAAATTTGTTATTGCTTTGTCCTGCTTCTGCACATTGGGTCATGGTGAGGCTTCTGGGGAGAGCAAGGATTTCCTTGGGGCTGAGATGCAAGAAGTGTGAAGGGAGAGAAGGAAGGAGGAGGACTGGGAAGGGGAGCTCACAGAAAGGACACGACTCAGGGCAGCAGAAATGGCTGAGGGAAGTGAGAGGCAACGGGGCCTTGGAGGTGATGGATAAAAGCTTTTCTCTGGAGGAGAACACAAACATTGCTCTCCAACCACAGAACCACTGGGGAGAAAACAGCTTGAAGGAAAGGCTGGGGTTGTACCAGAGAAGGAATGGAAAGACTTCAAGTGGAGACAAGTCAGGCAGAGTAAAATTTGCAAACTTTTAATAACAGTTTCAGTTTACATGGCTATTTTGAGTGGGATTTTTTTTTCTGCTGCACAACACCAATTGCTATAATTTATACTCAAGATGAGTCTGGCTTTTGAATTTAAAGCTATTTTTATCTTTTGGGAGCACTTGCTACAGGGAAGAGCTTAGGCAAATCCACATAGAAAGTATCAGTCTCATCACACCTACAGAACACCAAATATTTGCAAGACTTTTCTATCACAAAATACGAACCCATGAGCTCTCATCTGAACACTGAGAAGCTCTATTACCCACAGACAGGCTTGCACTACAGCTTGCACCCTGTCCTTCCATAGATACCACAACTCTGCCAAGAAGCCTCCTAAAGTCACAACTCTTGCATGTAGAAATTGCAGCCACACTTATAAAATTTATTATGTATGATCAGAAGAGAGATAGTTCTCAAAAAAGGGGTCCAGTAAGTTATAATTTCTAGGACACTTCCCCTCTTCTGCTCAATTCAATTCTCCTTGATGACTTATTGTTATTAAGTAGAACTCCCTGGATCTTTCCTGCAGGCAATGCTTGATCTCGCTCATAATATCAGCAGTAGTAGCAGCTTATTTTGCATAATTAAAAAACCATTCTAGTTTATCAAGCACTTGGATGAAATTTGTGTTTATAGAGAGGTGTTCTCAAGATCTTCATCTGTGCTTCAAAAAATTCAGTTGAAGTATCATCCCTTTCATATTTGGTAAATATATTTACTATTTGGTAAATATACCAGTACATAAAACGTATCAAATAATTCTTTGGTAAGTACAGTTGATTTTTGAAAATAATGGAATATTGGAAGACTTTTTCAGTGAAAGGAGGGGATATGGATAAACAAATGCAGAACTACTTTAGATGTCATCTATTTTATTACTTCTCTGAAAGATTAATTAGTGCATCATTTAGATGCTGGCCACATCCATCCATTTTCCAGTCAGATCCCTGGCAGTTTTTGAAGGAAACTTTGGCCTTTTACCTTTGCCTGCCTTCCAGAAGGGAAATTGAAATTATGCTTCAGAGTTACCAGTCCAGAGACCCACTGCACCCACCTTATCCCCTTTCGGTCAATCTGCCAAGCAGTTGACAATACCTGCTGGAAAAGGAATAAAAGGCAAGCACCAGTCTGTGAACAGACTAAGTAAGGAAGATATCTCAGTAGCAGCAACTGATTATTATATTGGTATTCTTGTAAGAGAAGCTGAGGAAAACCATTCTAAGAATGGACAGATTCCTGATGGCTCTGTACTGAGATGCCAAGAGGGGGCTGCTCCCCTACAGGTTCTGCCAACTAAATACTCCCCGGCTGGTAATGTCACTGGCATGTACAGCTTTTACAGAAGGAACTGATGAAACCCCTTATAATTCAAATATTAATCTAATAAAAAATTCCATTAACAAAGGATGTTGGAGTGGTGGTGTATTACAGATTAATCAGAATTCATTACAATTCTCTTCTGTGGTGCTAATGATTCATTGGTCTTTCAGTAGAAAACTAAGGATTATTTCTAGCACCTTACAGGAATTGTCCAAGAAAAAATGTATTAGTTCTTGCTCATTCTGCAAAATGCTGGCAAAAAGTATTCTATCTTCGAAGGGAAATACCACACTGAAAAATAAGCATGTTTATAGCATTTACCAGTGAGGCCACATGCACACAGGAAAGCGGATATTTTAATCACTGACCTCTCTCAAAACTTAAGAGCTCATTCAATACCCCCAGTAATCTCACAAAAACCATAATCATACCAGAAATCAGCAGGAAGAAATGGGGCAATAGGAAAGTAGCTATGTGCAAGTTCACTTTTCCTAGTGTTTATTTAAATAGTGGAGGGAAGAACTGAGCATATGTTTTGCACATGGGGGGCTTGGGGGAGAGAGACATTAAATTCTTTTTCTCTGAGGCAATGCACATTTGATTGCAGTGGCATGATTTTAATAGTTGGAGGCATTTAACCTGAGTTGCAACCCACACAATTTTTCTGCCACCTAATTTACAGTTCTTCAAGGCACAAGTTCTTTGTACAAGAACAGGCAAGAGATGCCCTACAGAATACCAAGATTTTGTCATTGTTTTTTACTTTTCTGCTTCAGAAAGTGTCAACTATGCAATAAAACTAGGTATTTTGTGCCTGATAATACAGGCTCTGGTACAGGCACTGCTCCAGAGTAGTGGTGACAGTGACATGAACAAAGTTAATTTGATCTTCCCCGAAATGCATTAGAGCAAAAATAGGATGATAACATGAATCAACATGATATTCCATTTTCAACAACAAGAACATAAACAATTGTGGTTTTTTACCTTTCCTGTTTTCTTCGCCATCCACAAATATTTATGCTTTTAAATGTTACCTTCTGGTACATGCAAAAAGAGTAAATAAATAGTATTGGGTGAGAAAATGTGGCTTCTATAGGCTTTACTCAAGGCTGGTACAAAACACAGTCAAGCACCCAAATTACTGATGTATAGAAGACATGACAGGATATCTGTTCTTATCTTCCATGGTCATACATCTGCCACTTTAGAACTGTAGAAACTATGGTTTTACAGGGCACAGTCTGCAGCTACCACATCAAAGTTAGGGCAGTGCTGAAAATGTCACTGCATGAGAAAAGGCCAGATTTTTCCGTGCAGATGATTTGCAACGTGCAGCACGTCCTGTCACATGCAGTTGTTTCTTGCTCTCCTAAACACAATTCTTATTGTGACATCAATTAACAGAGATGCTGAGGAATGAGGGAATTTATACATGCTAACGAGGTCTAGAAGCAGAACAGACTGGGAGGCTCTGTTATGTCTTTCCCAGCCCTGAATTCTCCAAATTTCTGAACCATTTCGCTGTACTCCAACTTTTATGTGAATAAGAGAAGAAAACAAAGAACATGGGATATCTTACGTAAACTGAGTTTAACCTTAAGCAAAGAAGTGGCTGAAAATAACCTACATCAATCTAACATTTAAGAGACAGAACCATACCCAATTAATTTTAATTAAGTTATTCCATTAGCACTGATTTTCTTCAACACTGCAGAGCATGACCCTCCTCTATGCTATGGGCTAGCAGTAAGGCTGAGCTTCCATCAATAACAAACTACCTCACTTAAACTTCATTATATTGTTGCACTAATGGAGTGGAAAGGATAAAGAGAGCATCTTGCACATGTTTTGCCAATATCTCTGCCCTCAAAGAGGTATTATGCTAGTTCACAAGCTCCTATCTGCACTAGAAAGATGCTGTTTTCTGTTACAATAACTTCAGTGTAAAACTCTATCTTCTGCATAACTTATTTTTATCCTAATATGGCAACAGGATGCTCAAATTAGAAGATAAATTTTTGTTCTTGCTTTTCACCTGCTCTATTCTAACCTACACAAGGCAATTCCTATTCCCCTGCTATCCCATGTTCCTCTCCTTCCCACTCCAAACCTCTTCCCACCCTTGTCCGCAATTAATATTTTAAAACATTAAGATAGAATTTAAAAGAATAAAAATATACTCCCCTTCTATTGTCATCATGCAACATATTCCCAGAGCAGGAGACAGAAGCCTTCACATTGTGCCCTTCAGGCAAATGAAATGTTCATTTGCAGGAGAAAAAGCACATTTCTACCTCAAATTTCTATGTCCAATTTGCTGAGAAGACAGCCAAAAGGTATTTAGAGAACAGACATTTCCCCTCTTTTTCTTTCAAATAGATTTACCCAGAGTAGTGGCAGCTAATCTAGACACTAAAAGGGTCCATAGATTTTAATAAGATCTTATGGATGAAGACAGCACTTCCTGAAGCCTAGTAACCAATGTTACATTTTATAGCTCAATCTAAAGGTAGCTGAAGTCTATCATGAGACATGGCTTTTGACCACTGTGGACCTCCAGAGGTAATTTCATTTGATCATTTGAATGCTGGGATTTAAATAGCAAAGAAGGCAATTTTGAGGATACTGCATTCTTAAAAACAATATCCAACAGGTAAATTATAGACAGAACTGAATATTAAAGCCCTAGGGACTCTTTAAAGCCATTTCTCCTAAGAAATGAGCCAAAACCTCTTGAATTATCAAAGGTGTCAAATCTGCTTTCGGTAGAAACTCTCCACAGATCATTTCATTAAATCATTTGATCACTGGCTATTAAATAAAAAAGGAAATAATTTTGCAGGAGAGCAGAGAGGGAAAAATAGCTATAATTAAGTGTGGCAATTTAAAGTTGCACTCTTCACACACCATTACTGTCATTAGAAACCTACTAATATGCTAGCAAAGTCACATGCCAGAACATGTGAATAAGGAAAAGAGGATACAGAGTTTGTCTGAAGAAGTTCAGCAAAGTTCATTTATGCCCACGACTGTGTGAACTGCTTGCTTAGCTTCATATGTGGGAATACTGAAAACAAAAATGTTCATCCAGTTGTACCAGAGGCCACATCTCTGTATTTCTTCATCACTGTTTAGTCTGGGATTATTCGACAGAGTGCAAAAAGACCTTTAGGATTTTGAGTCATCTTCTGCTTGAGCAAAATTGTGTTCTATCCTTCTCTCACAGAACTTGATCTAATTTCAAATAATATAGGTACAAATAATAGGAATTAACAAATTGAAATGGAATTCATACATTTGTGGCATGACCTTGTTTTCCATTATACAACTCTAGGTCTCAGAGGGCAGTAACAAAGCATCAATATGTCTCTGCTACATTTTCAGTAATAAAAACTCAAGAGAGAAGGGGGAAAAGAAAGAGAATTCATCTGTGTGCAAAAAGGGAATAGAAAGGTGACTGTCATGCAGAGAAAGGGAGATTACAAATTTGCTAAAATGAATAATTTACAATTACACAAAAATGCATTCAAATTAGATTTTCTTAACTGAATTGTAAAAATCATACAGAAATCACATTTTTAAAGTCTTAAATAACAGTCTTTTGCCAGTCTCCACACAGCTACTGGTCTATCAAACCAGTAAGCCAGGGACTGAGGCTCTAGGGAGCTGTACTGGGAAACATGTCCCCAGTTGCTTTGGACAATATTTTTTTCTTCTAGCCTTTATTATGCACCCTAAAATATAGGTTTTGTTTGTTTTTCTTCTGTATGTGGAACTCCAAGTGTTACTGAACATAAAAGCCCTGGTATTACAGGCTGGTTCTGTTCTGCCTATGTCCCCTACTGCAAAGCACAGGAGAACAAGGGAGATTCTACTAAGTGGATGATGGCAATATCAGTCCTCACCAAACCTTTAATAGATAACTGAAAATAAAGCACGAGCTCTGTAACACATCCCATTTTACCCCAACATACTGTTGAACAAAAAGTCTTCATGCATGTTGAGGCTATTAATTTTTTCAGGTACAAAGACTGAAAGTCCAAGGCAGTTTTAACAATCATCCTTGCTGTAGATATTCCCTATGCACATGTCAGGAAAACCTCTGAACTTTCTATCCCAAGAAGCAGGAAACCAATACCGACTAAATGTACATTCCTTGTGTCAGAAATATTCCACAGGACTGCAGTCACATGCAGAGCTCAGTAACTGTCAGCATAATATGGAGATTTTCTGAAATTGTTTTTTTTAAAAGCTAAGCAAGAGCTAATGAAGATGACTTTTCTATAAGCTTAGACTTCTCTGCCAGCAGCAAGGCCTCTGCTGAGCACCCTAACCAGAGAGTGCTGAAGCTACGACTCCTGAAACTGCTCTAAGCATAAAGCTTCACAAGAGAGCTGACACAACAAGCTGCTGCTTATGAAAACAGAGTTGTCAAAGCCCAGTCTCCCGGCCTCCTATTCCCAGTTGTCTTTCCACTGCGCAGGAGACTTGCTTCTTTTTGGCTGGGTCTGTTTTCTCCTAAATTGGTGGACTCAACTGGCTTGCCAAGCGAGTAAGTGATCAATGGAGATCATTCAGCAGGAGACAAAGCAGGCCAGGGGTGGACAGAGGGAAAGAGAAAGTTGAAATCTTTCTTTCACATTAAACATCATCATTTCAGCCCCTGAGACAACAAAAATCACTTTCTCATTTAATAACCACCTCCTCAAATACACCTGAGGAATCAAGACTGCAACACCTACTTATTTAATACCTGGCAGTTCCTGCATTTATCTAGACTTGCACAAAGGGATTGCCACCAGCTTTAAGGGTGTTTTACATCCCTTCTTCACAATTTTAATGGCTGTACAAGCATGTAACACACTCTGGTCCAATCTGGAAGAGATATTAAATATAACATTTTAACAAATCAACTGATAGATTTTATGGCAAAGCTGCAAAGCTTGAATACTATAAATGTGGAAACTCAAGAGATTCTGACCTAGATGACTTTGCTGATAACCAAGTTATCATTTATTCCTTCTTAGATACTGGAAAAGGACAAAACCCCCAGCAATCTATATAAGCATTGTGCTCAGTTCAAGACAGTTTAAAATTCTTACCTATAGGTCAATAAACAATCACCATGATGAAAGAACCTGTGTTGAATCTTGGCAAAACTTTTTCTATGAGAAGTTTACTCATCTGCTTAAGGATGCAACTTCCATCAGCAAAAAGGCCTGGGAAGATGCCATTAGAGCATCAGATTGCAACACAGATTCAGTTTCACAGCTGCTGGCCTACAGCACAGGGTTGCAAATGTTATCTTCTTAAGTTTTTAACATTTTTCATGTTTTAAAGACTTTCTGCTCTGCGCCACCATCACACCTCTTCAAGACAATGTACACACCTGGATAGTCTAGAATATCATTCCTCTTAGTCCTGATCTGCTGGACATCCATCAGAGAAAAAGAGGACATATGTGCACTGCCCTAGCCTCATTTAGTTATTTCTCACTTTTAGTTCATAGTTTCTATCTAGTTTTTTGAGACAGACAGATGACAACCCAAAGAGACAGATATCTTAGCGCCTCTCACCATGGCATCTAATCATAGATCTAAATAGTGTTTTGGGCAGAAAAATGAAATTAGGGTTGTGATGTGAGAAGGATGAGATTGAAACTTCCTGACCTCTGATCCTTTAAGCTGAAGAGTGATGTGTCCTCTAAATTTCGAGCCAGAGGATATAAAAGGAGAAAATGTGTCCTGCTCCCTCGGTCTAATCATGCACAGTTAGGTGTTCCTAGCCATCAGCACTTTAGCATACTTGACTAGTGATGTATGAAGTAGGCCACCCCTGGAAATTGGTTTTCTTGCCCTGTGTCCGGGACCAGTGTAACCACAGGCCATAAATACTTAGGCTGTTCAATATCCTCTTACTTGTATTTTTTTAGAATGATTTATTCACGTAACCAGGTTAAAACTGCAGCAGTAATTCAGATTGGGGATTGAAAAGCTGTCTGGCTTCAAGGCACTTGGGAGTTATTACCCATTTAGACTACAGGCAGAACAAGCCCTGTAGCCTGATTTGCTGACATTTGTCCAAAAAGGTTTCAGCACTGCTGTGTTAATCGACTGGCCTTGATCTGGGAAGGGGACAGAGCACAGATTTACTCCCCTATTGCACTGTAATCGCAATTCCTGTTTCCATCCTCTTTTGGAACACTTAAAATCTATCACCAGAAATAATTATTGATGCTGAAATGAAATGCTCCCATTGATCCTGTTACCCAAAATTGTGGTTCACAGAAATAAGCCATGAACTACAAAGTACAGTAAAATAAAGTTTCTAAGATAACAATCCTATTTTCAGACTGCTAGCTATTAGCCTCAAGTTGACCACAGAAAAAAAAACCAAAAGACACTGCAATAAAAAGGAGATGCCTGCTTCAAGCTTTCCTAAAGACAATCCATCCTCTTTTTCAGAGACATCACATCTAGAATGCAATTTCTCTGATATTTTTATAATTTTCAGACTATATTCCAAAAAATGACTGGCCTGTCTTCCTGACAGAATCCTGTCACCACAGAGCAAATTTTGAAATCAAAATTACTCACAAAATTCATGGCAACATATTAGTATTATATACCCCCATTTCACCTACTAGACTGTGAGCTCTCCATGAGGAAACCTAAAAAGTGAATAAAAATATATCTTCTTTTCTAAACAGAAGGACAATTTTGATTCCTCATACGTGCAAAATAATATTACTAGCTATGCTGGGACACCAGTCCCAGGAATGGCATATTTAACAGAGCTGGAACATCAAAGGACATTCATATTGATTATCCAGCATTAGCTGTTTTCATTGCTGCTTTAAAATCGGATGAGCAACAGCCTATCCCTTTCCTGCCAGTGACAACACAGTAGCAACCCAGATGTAGTCAGATTATAAGTACAGGTCTACCAGCTTTTGTCCATGGCTCTTGTTCTCAACCCTACATGAGTCCTATATGTGATAAAACACTTTGCTAAACAACCTGCTAACACAAAAACAGAGAAAAAGATTAATTTATCTAGGAGTAAAAGCTAACCTGACACACAGAAGTATGCCGAGAGACCCTTTGCACCCACTTGCCTGGATGCTGGGACAGGCATCTGGACAAGCATTTTTGCTCTGTGTCATTTCTCCTTGTGTCACTACTTCCATATTGCTGACAGATGCAATCAGCATTTCCCCAGAAAACAGATCATTTTTCACCATGAACACCATAGTCTACACACAAACTTTGCAAAACTAGAAAGAATGGGGGCATAATCCACTTTATTTTGTAGAAATATTACTCCTACCTCAGTTTTACTTCCCTGATACTGAGCTGGTTAACTGCACAAATTGTAACAGGGGAGGGAAAAGACGATTCCATCAGAAGATTATTTCTGAAATATCCTGTTTAACAGACATGAGATAGGATATTTCTGTCAATCTCTCAATCTGGTGACTGACATATCCTTCATGTTGCAGAACTTACAGAATGACATCTGGGAGCACTTTTTCTTCCTCCTTGTAGATTGCTTAATTTACTTAGCATCATATCTTGAACCATAATTGCAAAGCTTATCTGCATTACCCTCTGCTTGAAGGGCAGGTCTGTAGGTTTTTCCACAGGTTACATTTTTCTCCCTTCATTCTGAATGCATCTGATCAAAGAAGCTATTTTAAGTCTCCTTAATCAGATATTGGTCAAAGGTCTTTAATGCTGGCATGTAGGAACCAAGAAGCTGAACCTCTGGGATCAACCTACAATGGAAGAGTTAACTTTAAAATAACCAATTCAAATAACTGTGATGGGATAGCACTCAGTGAGCAATATTAACCAGTGCCAGGCCATTCTCAGAGGTTTTGTTGATCTTCATCCTCAAAATTTTCAGTATCAATATGCTCCTTGCATAGTGAGTAAAAGACTTCCACTTGGTGGAAAGAAGGGGAAAAACAAATGCAACAACTCCAGTCACCTGAAGGATGCAAGGTACAGAGGGACAGGACATAAAGCTTGCTGTGGGGCCAGGGCAGAGGGACAAAACCCTGAACTCTGGAAAGGGCGTGTGCAAGTGCACAGAACTGCAGTCTGGGCAAAGCACTGAATGAAACACAGAATGGGACCAGAGCTCATCAAGTTCTGTCCAAAATTCTGGGTAAACTTCTCAATATCTACAAATGTAAAAATACCAGCTTGCAGTTGACTGCTTTCTCCTCATGCCAGAGACAGTAAATACAAACATTATTTATAAATATCCTGTGAACATACAGGTTTTTGTGCTAGACCTAATAGGGCTTCAACTCATGTTGTGAGGAACGCACACTTGGGCTGGGCGGTGTGAGAGAAACTACAAAGTCTGTGTGAAGTTAAACAGAATATTAAACACTGCAGTAAAACACAAACATTTCCAATGATTTAGAAGCTGTTTTCAATCAGTGGAATCTAGAATCAATTTCAGAAAGGAAACAAAAAAAAAATACAACCACCTACCCCATTACCAATCTCACCAACTGGAAAAGGCTTGAAAGGCTTTCCACACAGATGAGTGAGATTGCCAAGTTTGCTCTTGCAAGAAAATCCAAAGTACTGTAGGATTTTCAAGTGTTCAGCACCAGAATGTCTAAAGACCCCTGAACTAATACTGATTATTTCTGTCAGCAGCCAAATTCAAAATTTCTTAGTTCCTCTCTACCTTCAAGCTGTATTTTTTTGTCCTTTACAGTTTTATGCATGGGGGCAGAGTATACTGCACCTTTGAAGCAGAATGGCCATTATACAAACAACCTATCCATTTGAAACAAAGGTATTCTGCTGCAGGGTGCTGGGAGGAAAAGACACCTAGAAATTTACCCTTCAGTAAGAGATTCTCTATACATACAGCTGCCACAGCTGGGAACTAAAAAAAGGGAAAAAAATCATCAGTGCTCACTGCCTTCTGATCTGAATATCTGGAACTAATATTGTATACTTGACAGGGATATAAATGTTTTTTATTCACATATATATGCATAGGATATGTATCTTATGTGTCAAGACTAAGAAATTCCACAGAAAATAAACCACTTGCATTCCCGCTGTCCCCAGAGTTCAGAGGGCTTTTCAGCTCAGTAAGCCTGTTCATGTTATATAGGATCTTCCATTGCCACAGATTCATAAATAGGGCAGTTTTTCATTTCAGCACCAGAATTCTGGTCACATTCAATAAGAATTTGCATGATCACAAATCCACAAGTACTGGGATTAACTAATCCAACCTTATAGGTGCAGTCACATTTAGCAAGAACCTTGAGATCACAGACTGCCTAATGTGCAATTTATTGAAGCAATAGAAAAAGAGTTCTGGAATTGCCATTGATAAATGCACTACCTGTAACAGAGCTCTAACAATAACAAGTCTATTGTGTTAACACAGGTAATAATGGCAATCTTTTGAAGAAGCTTACAATGAAGGCATTCCTGTTTGGGAGGAGGGAGAGGAGAGTATCCTGTAGATTTTCTCTGAGGTCTTTTGGGTCTTCCACCTAAAGCTGAGATTTCTACCCTTCTTATATACAGCCCATCTTATTCCTCTCCTCCTATATAATCTATAGTAAGATCTAAGCAGAGAGTTGAGTAATGCAGTCGTGTATGTGCTACCATTTACTTGACTGAGCTTATTAGCACATACAGGGTGTACTTCTAATACAAATGACACTGAGTCAGGCAAAAGTTAATTTTTTGGCCACAATTGCCTTCAAATCTCCAATCAGATGACTTTGTTCTGTTCTATGCTGTTCATCAAAGCCAAACCAAGACCATCCTATCTCCACGGGACTTCATCCTTCAGCCAACTCACCTTTTCTTAACATCATCTGTGCAGATTTCCATTTGCAAAGATAATGCAGAGAGTACACAGGGTAGACCACAGATAGGAAAAATTAGACACTGCCTGTCTTTTTGGTCATCATCCTGCAGCTATTACAGCAGCCTCTAATTGCTTCTTACATCTTTTTAGTAGCAAACATATTCAAACAATACTCTAATACCTAGGATAGATTAACAAGTCAATTTACCTATTTATTTGATAGCAAAAGGCCTTTGTTGCTTTGCTGGCTGCAAAGCAAACTAATCTAAAGACTATGTGCAGACTGCCAAACAGGATAGGTAATGAGAATCTATGAGACACACAGCAGACAAAGACAGTGCTTTCACCTTGCTGGCTCTCACACCAGATTGGTTTTTTCCTTTTAAAGAAACTGATTTTTTTGAGTGAGAAAGGACGCAAAATCACCATTTAACTAGATTTAATGAGCCTTCACTTTTCCCATTCAGTAATTTCCTTCACTGTGATAAGCCAGTTAGAAATACATCTTAAAATCTACACAAGATTTGTGTAGTTCTATTTTTTTATATATATATAATTCCTTTCTTATTTTCCCAGCCTAAGCAACACAGTTAATAGAAATTATTACAAAAGTAAGGGATATGGACACCACAGAAGAAAAAAAAAAAAGAAAGAAACTGAAATTCTCCACTCTTTTATATGGTACATAAACTAGAGCTTCTTGATCTGTCAGTATATCACATAAAAAATACTCTTTTCAATATAGTATGTATAATTTATGCAAACCTATCTCATAAGAAGCTATGCCATCAATTTCCAAAGGACTAACTCTGATTCCAATATGCTCATAGAATATTAACAGAAATTAGGAATCTAAATGCCTTACTGGACTGAGACTTTATCATTAAGCTCAGGAAATATTTATTTGCTCTAGTACAAGAGATATATTCTACATGACAACAAACATATCTGAATCACGATGAAGGTTTTACTTTTCTTTGAAAACTGCAAAGGATTTTCTGTATGAAATAATAAAAAATATTTTTTCTTTTTCATTAATATTTCTTAAAGAAAATGGGAAAGAAACAAATAATAATGACAAGCAAAGGTAATGTAAAAATCCTTAACATTTTAAAGTACCTTCTTGAAAATTTCACTTTTTGCACTACATCCCAAAGGGGAGTGATTAATTTTAATTGAGAGTAGTATTACTGCAGTAATTTTAGGAACAAATTACATGGCCTTGGTTCAAAACTAAGAGAAACTCACTGACTAATACATCCTATATAATACAGATATCCTCAGAAAAGAGAGAACCTTTTTATCTCAGGACTCTTATCTATGGTACAATGTTGTGTCTACTTCTGCCAAACATCGTTCATTCTTATTGCCATTTTAATATATCAATTCTATTTTGATTTTGCCTAACTGCACTCAAAAAGTTTATTGAATGTATTACCAAAGGAAAACTGAATTTTGCTGAGTTATTTTGACTTAGCCATCAGGCTCAGAGTGCTCATCGTTGTCTCTCATGTGCCATCAGTGTTCATAACAATATCACTGTTTTCCTTTTGGAAGTCACAAACATGAATAACTTCAGATAAAAATTAAATCCTACTCCGCAGATATAGCAGATATTTTCCCACTGGATGTGCTTCTCATCTTTGATATTTCCACCTTGGCTGAACAGAGGATGATTTTCTCCCAGTTATCACCTGGGTATGGTCTTTCACATATTGTGCCAACTAGATTGAAAAATACTGTTCCTTTAATCTGGTAACGTTCTGCATTCAGCTTTTGCTAATAATTGAACTTTGAAAGGTTTCAGAGTCATTGATTTCTTTTTAATCTGGCCTGCCCCAGCAATCTCACATAAATAATTCTGATGTTCCCTTCTTTTATTATGTTGAGACACATGTAGGTAATGCAGGTCAGTGCATCATCACAGACATACATATGGCATCTAAAATATTTTTGTTTGGAATTTGGGTTTTACAGCCATACAAATCTGAATGCAAACCTGCATATTGCTCAAATGAACAAAACGTCTCATCTTGGAATAGGGCCATCTCTAGCTGGGATGCAGACCATGCTACTATTTAGCTTATACTTGGTTAGAACTTGTAAAAGGAAAAAATACCCACAATGGTATAAAAGGTTTGTATGAAATGATGGTAAATTATCATTTTTAAATGAAAAAACTTTGAAAACTTTTGATTTTGATAAACTGATGAAGAGGACCATGGAGCAACAGCAACTGCTTCACTGGTTTGTGGGAAAAAGAGGAAAACACTTAATAAACCCCAAAAAAGCAAACTTACACCATTCTTCCAAGAAAGGAACACTATGTGATCAAGTGAGAAGCCAACATTTGAAGTAACAGTGACTTTTCTCCTAAGTTTAATCTATAGTTAGCCCAGATTCAAACATACATGTTAAGGAAAACGGCAATTCGTCTACAGTCTATTGACAGATTAGTTCACTGCGTAATTCAAGAGGAAAACAAGCTTCTGAGTATTAACCTCACCATATTCAGCACTTACCAACAGTTTGTAAAATCCAAGAAACTATTTCTGCTGACACTATTTTACTTTCTCTGTCTCAAGGAAATTACATTTTAGTGACTTGGCCAAGGTCACACAAGGAATAAAGGTGGACTGCTTCTTCCCTGGTTCACTTGCATCTGAAGTTAAATGGGCAAAGTAAAACAGAAAATAGTCCATAACAAACACTGGATCTCTGAGTGTGTAATTTTGTACTCACAAGCCATTAGGCCTAAAGAAAATACTACCAAAAAAAAAAAAATTACAGCCAAATTTTGCAATGCACTGCATCCCACTCTGTAGTTTTCCTAATCTGAGGCAAATGTGTTTCTCACTAAGGATGTTTTAGTAACAATGAGTCTGGATATGGAACTTACCAAATAAAAGAAGAAAGGAAGGAAACAGCATCTTATAGGTCAAGAAATTATAAACAAAATTTGTGTGTATCGTCTATCACTCTGGGGGAAAAACCAATTAAGCAAAACCCAAAAACCTCTATGCTTGCTCAAACCAAAGCACAGTGCCTAGCCTCTCTGTATCACAAGAGCAATAAAAGAACAATTCTTTCTCTGCATGCCTCTCTGGCTACTCCATGCTGTTCCAAGATTTTGAATAGAGACTCTCCTCTCAATTATTTCTGGGATATATCACTCTGTATTACAAATAGTGTTTCCCTAGCAAGAATCACAAAAGATTTTGTATGAAATCAGAAAATTGCCTCTAGCTGTAGTGAGTGACAGAAAACCAGGCTTTATCCCCTTTGGGTGTGGGACTTTGCAAAGGCACACAAGTTCCAGAGTACCCATTACCCAGTGATGAAAAGAAGCTCCATAGAAACACAGGTGCTTTTCTGCTACCTCACTGTGAAATCTGGCATGAGCCTCAACAATATTGAAATTGCCTGTGCCAACACCTACAAAAATGAGATTAAGTCTGAATCCTTGTACTAAACAGGTGCGAAGTTCTGTGAGTCCTGATGCACAGGATACAAAATTCTCCTTTTACAATAAAACATGCAAGCAATAAATTGACATAAAACAATAAAGGCAGCTTTTTAACCATTTTGAAGTGTCATAATTTTGCTTGTACACTAGTTTGATGAGCAGAAGTTGAGCTTCTTGCTATAGTCAAAGCTGCACCATTAACATAAAAATGTATGACATCTATAAAAGTTAATAGGCATAACGCTAAAAGCAGCCAAGTATAAGAGCAGAATAAAAATAAAAGCTTTTGCCTTGCGAATCCCTGTAACTGTGAAATCCATATCCATCAGAGCACTGAGCCCTGTGTTATTTCACTCCAAATATAACACTGCCAGAAGGTTATTTAAGCAGTGCTGTGAGTGCTCATTACATTTTAGAAACACAACCACTCTTCAATAGACAAACTAACAAAAAACCCACCAATATACAAAATAGACGTTTCACAAAAGGATTTCATGTCACACACCAAACTGGGAGTGAATAAGTCTTCCCACTCTGCTTTAAGTACTGCTATTAGCTTGGCTAAATGAAGTCTGGCATCATGCATTATCTGCATTTATGCTTCCACACTGATGACAACAGCCAGTAAAGGAGAAATCCAGTAGGTTCATTAATAAAGGTTTTCTTATTACCATCCTAAATGGTGGAATGGTTTATATCTGTATTCTGTCAGCTCCTCCAGCAAGATCTGATGTCTCTGAAGGTTTAAATTTCTCTAACTGACCGGCTGATGCGTATGTAAACATAAATTATCTCCCTGGAATATACAGAAGATCAATAACAAAAGAAATTGGATTTTATACATGTTTATCTCATTCCACAATTAAGATTCAATTGTTCTACATGCCTGTAACAGTATTGATGCTGTCTCTGACAAGAAATATAAAACATAAGCCTAAGCCTATGTTTAATTAAGAAATCCCTCCAGTCCAAAATGGATGGTTGCACTTATAAAATCACCATGAAAACTTACCAGTGAAGATGTAAAGACTCATTGTTTGCACTTATATTGATTATGAGAGAAAAGGATAATTGTCTTAAAAAACCCCAAAAAACAAACAAACAAAGAATAAGCACATGCACATGAACAAACAAGTCAAAGTAGGATGAGTAGAGTTGTATGATCCTCCTATTTGTGGAATTTCCCAATATGTATCGTGGAGCAGGACATGAGAATGGGCCATAAGTCAGGCAAACATGTTTTTCAATTTCCCATCCCTGTTACTAACCCAGAAGTGTCATTCTCCTGGAACCAGTAATAAATTCCCCTCGGATTATTATACTGCAACCAATAAGGGAAGACAACTGGCTTTAGAACTCGGTAAAGCCCACATGATCCACTTCTCTCTGCATAGCTTGTCTTACTAAACAGGAGCTCAGATATGATCTAAACCTAAAATGTTAAAAAAAAAAAACCCAAACAACCAAGAATCCCAACAAAAAAAGCCCCTCCAAACTGTTCTGGGATGAGTTTTTCTAACTCAATATCCATCTGCCTGTAGATGAAATCAAAGATATTATTTGATAAAACACAGGAATGCTTTGCAGACTTCAGAAGGCACAATTCTTATTCTAGCTGATCACACATGGTATTGGACAAGGTGATCTCAGGTTTTCCCTTCAACTAAATTGGCTTTTGCTCTTTAATTCCAGGGAGAGATATAGGTAGAGAGAGAGATATGTAGAGAGAAAAAGCAGGCAAATAGCACTCACTGAGTCAACAAGTAAGAAAAGCCCAGAGCAGGCAATAAAAACCAGAGTTTGGAGGGAAAATAAAGAGGGAGCTCGTGGGGACTTGGCACTGAAAGTTCTGCTCAACCAACAACTATAAAGGGAAGCTTGGGAAGCAAACACAGGAAGCCACGTGCAGCAAGTACAGGTGTTTCCTGGCAATTCTCCTGTGTGGACATCTGCTACTGACCGTCGGTAGAGCTGAGACATCTATCTCTACAATGCTTTGGAAGAGTTCCTGATTTAGCAGCACATTGGTTTAATGGTGTAAGAAATTTACCTCCTTCCCAGTAATGCCAATTTCAGCAGCATGACATGCACCTGTGTCAGGACACAGGACATTTATACATTAGTGGGGGAAAGAGACATTACTTGTAGATTTTGAAAGTGGAATTACAACAAGCGTTCTTAAGAATTTCTTGTGGGTCACAGTTCTATATCTCCCCTTCCTTCCACTGCTGGAATCAAGTCATTTGGATGCCAATGTGTCTTCCTCCATTCCTTCCATTTGTCTGCAAAAATACCAACATCATAGTTCTTTTCTCCCCTTCTCTCTCCCCGCAGGGAGAATATCAGAGACCTTTTCAGTTTCCAGCAACTCTTTGTACCTTCAGTTGCTCTTCCTGTGCTGCCAGGTATGTGTGTACCCAGCTGAATGCAAAGCCTTCCTACAACCAGACAGAGCAATGAATGAAGTGATGAGATGAAAGGAAACATCAGTTCCTTCAATGTAGGAGTAGCATGAGGCGAGAAGGTGTCATAAAATACGTCCCTCCAGTCTAAAGCTGTTGCACTGGGAGAGTGAGGCAACACAAAGTTGCCTGCAGTTACATTTAATGATATCCTGCATGTCAGTCACTCACAGAAAGTTGTGATATATCCCAAGCTTTGGGTTCAGTTCTTTCCCAGGGCTGTGGGGCTTATTTGTTAGATGGATTTACAGCTAAAGTACAGCAGAACAAGTCAGACTGGAAGAGCTTATCTCATACCCTACAACTCCTTATAGAAATAAATATGTTCCTCCTACTCTTTGTTGAACTAGCCCAAATTAGTTTCAAAGGTACCTAGGTAAACAACTGATTTGGACATTTCTGTAGCTTTTCAGATACAAAATCACACTGCCATCAACTGCAAGCATCAATGGGGCAAACCTACTACCACAGGAAGAAACTACAAACTCCCTCCTCTTGGAGCCAACCTGCTGTCACGCACTGTGCATGAAAGCTGACAAGCTGAACGCCAGTTTCTCTCCTCTCCACCCCAACATTCTCTCTCATTTTTCAATTTGGCCTATTAACATTAAGAAAACTTAAAAGCTTGAGCTGGAAAAATGGTTTAAAGCACTACTGTTGCACAATGTATAGCTATATAATGACTTCATATACATGCCAAAAATTGCAGTGTTTGCTAAGCCTCCTGTTTGCTGTTATCTCCCATTTTATTTATATACATCATGGAGTGTAAATACATGCCCATATCTTGAGCAAAACACCATAAATAAAATATGCAACAGAAAGACAAGAAATTATTCTGTGCTAGGATTATCAGGACAGTTTCAAAGATATGGTCTCTCTAGAGATTATAGTTTTTTTTAATAAAGCTTCTTGTTTTAAAGGCTCTTCCTTGAGACCTTACAGCATTTACTTATAAAAATGTTTCTGAATGATAAAATCGCCTGAAAAATTGTATTTTCACCTAGACAATTTATCATAAAGCCATTTGGTTGTAACCGAGCATTGTTATCCCACAAGAAAAAAACCTCTATCACCAGTCAAAGAGCTTAACAGCAGCTGCCTTAGCCAAAAAAACCCATGTAGGACTCTGCTGCTTGTTTTAAATGTGATCATAACATCCACTAATTCCATTGAATAAATTGGGCATTCAGACCCAGAGTTATTCTTTAATTACACATTAAAAAAAAAACCACTTTGTACAAGTGTTTTTCTATATCCGTATGGCATCCTTCAGGCCTCTTGTACAGTAAAACTAAAAATAAAAGAAAGGCACATTTAAAGCAGTTCTGTGTCTGTCCACCCTGGAGTAAAATTGCCACAATTGCTTCTTTTGGGATTGTTTGCTGATTTAGCTTGTGAATGCTCTTCCCAGGGCTCCCATTGCTATACAAGAGTTGCTGGAGGATGTCATCACTTGTGTTTGGAAGCTACTTGGTGAAGCATCCTGCTATTCCTTCAGAATCCCACACTGCATTTTACACAAAAGAATTAAAGACTCTGATGCTCTTCATCTGAAACTGCTAGTTCATCACACGAAAGATTAAAAGTGTCAAATAGCCTACCAGTAATGAAAATAAATTTGCCCTCCCTTGATTTTTCTCTTCCTATTTTTAACAGGTAATTGCACTACATAGGCTGTAATAATGCTATTTGCAGCAGGTCTTGGTAACTTGTCAGTAGAGAAAAACATATTACACTGTGTGGTAACATCTTACAAAGACAAATATTCTTGAAGGAAAGAAATAAAAAAGTCATGGGCAGAAATTATAACTGAACAGGCAATAAAAGATTAAGTAACTCCCGAAAGAGACCAGTGGCTTAGGACAACAGCCACAGCTAGACAGCTTTTACTGGAGTTTATTACTAATGTACCTACAATAATAATATTAACAATAGCTAGGAATTGGGATGACACAACAGTCCTAACACAACTGCCCAACAATTTTTTCTCCTCCCTCTGTACCTTAATCTGGACTTGAAAAAGGATTCTGTAAATGTACATTTTAAAAATAGAAAGAATAATTAAAAGAATTTAAAAGCCTGTCAGAAAAATTTCTTTGAGATTTTCCACTCTAAAGCCAAATACTTGACTCCCTACAACAGACAGGCTAACAGGGAGGCCTCTGAGTGCTTTCTTGGCATGTTGCCATTAACTGAACAGTAGCTGGCAATTAATAACCTTTATCTAAAAAGTAATTCATACAGGATTAAACTGGTTACAAACACTATAGCTTGGTGCTGTTGAAGCTATTATGATGTAGTTTTAAATCAGTGCTTTCAATGAAATCATCCCCATGCCAATTCTATGTGCATATTTTGGCTTACAAGAGGGAGGCAGGAGGTGCAAGAATATTTGATCTGGTGAGTCACAACAATCCCACTTTTTGGGATTTTTTTTTTTTTTGGTGATTATTATGCCAAGAAAATTACAGAGTTAAGCAGACTAAATCTGTCTAACAAGGAGAAGGTTAATGAACAAAATGCCAAGCTCCTGCATATTGTGCAGAACATATTCTTCAACTTCAGATAAGTCATAATGCATACATTCACAATTCTGCCTTCCAAATGGTAAAAAGTATGTCAGAGGGACAAAAATAATAAAGAATATGTATCACTGCAGAAAGAGGCAGGAGAGGAATCTTACAAAAATTAACCCACTTCAGGCCAAAATTCATGGTTTACACACTTTGGCTATTTTCTTATCCATGTTGTAACTTCACACCAAGAAAAGCTCACCTTTCCAGAACACTTCAGAAGAAATAATAATGAAAAAAAGTTAGAAGTTCTAGAGAAAAGAAGAAAATAGTAAAAGATGTACATTAGGTGCTAGTCAAACTACAAATTCAAATAAAGATGTAGAAACAGGCTTGGAAGAGGAAAGCAAATATAGTTCCTCTGTGTGTATGTAGTTCAGTACTAGGACGCCAGCTCTGCTGACACACACTCTTTTAGGAAAACAGAGTCTTACATCTACCACCAATGTTCTAAGTAGCATAAAAAAGCCAACACTCAGCCACACTGAAGAAACACTGTAAAAACAGTACAAAGTACTGTTTTTTAAGTGAACTCTATTTTGGCAATGACAGCTCAATAAAACATGAATGGCACAATTACACACTACAGACAAATAACCTCTCTGGATCAACTAATTTCATTTTAAAAGATGCTGCTTCTGAGTTGGCACTCAGAAAATTTTGTGTATTTGTTAGCTGGTTGAAGATATTATCACCTTAGCATCTAATTTGGAGAATGCGCCTCCTTTTGCTTGATAGAATTGTCCCCTCTCTGAGTTGGGAACCATGTAGCAAAAGGCAGACACTAGCCATCAAAAATCCTGGGATATTCCTCTCCCATCTTTTGTAGTATTTTTTGTAACACATAACAACCCATACATGTAAAAACTGCTGTCTTAGAAGCCCAGATCCCACAGGCAGACATTGAATTAGGACAGATAAATTTCACTGCCACAAACTTGATACACCACCCTTTAATACAGGGCATTTTTTGTTCCCCCATTTATGGAGTACACAAGTAAAATTATAACCCCTAACCATTCCCAGGAGCAGAGAAATTAAGGAAAGCATTCAGCAGTGTTTAGTATGCCTTAGTAGTCTCCATTCATGTCTTTAGGTTTTGTTTCTCCTCCTTCAAACCTTTGAAATTAAATGAGCAGGCACCACTGAGACAGCTGCAACTCCCTGCTACTTCGTGGGTGTGTGGGGCAGTTCAGCACAGGTGAGCTTCTGTCCAGGGCACTTGTTTAAGGCTTTGCAAGATTTCCTAATGAAGCCATTTCTGAGAACCCTATTATTACCCTACAACCAATTAAGTTACCACACTCACGGCTGCTGAAGTTATCTTTCACCTTTGGAAACACTAAAAATGCAAAATAAATATACATTGTATTAGCTGAATAAAACATGAAGCTCTCTTGCCCTCTTACAATAATGCAGAGCTAGGAGCAAAAGGTGAATCAGAGGCAATAAACTTGGTCTTGGCTACCCTGTATTCAGAGTTTTAGTTGGAATAAACAGATCTAATTTGTTTATACAGCTATTGAAACCTACCAGAATGTGCTGCCAGAGGAAGTGGGTGAATGCAATGAAACAGATTCATGATGCTCAAGGATGTTTAATTCTTGCTGCTTAGGTACAATACCCTTCTAGTGATAGCAATTACCATGCTCTGAAATCTCTCCTCTACCCTATCCCTGGATTCTTCAATCCTTCAAGAGCACACATTAATCTAAATGGCACTAACAGGAGCTTCCAAACCTTGCCAATGGCAAGTGGTATTTGCTCAGTCTGGGGAAAATTTATCTCTTCTACTTGGACATCTGCATTTTGTTATCATAGCCCTGCTTCTTTCTGATGGATCATCATCACACCATGGGGACAGCCATTCAGACGCTGGAAGTCAGAGAAGAAGGCTGGGCTGCTGGCTGGCACAAAGAGAGACAGTGGGGGAAAAAAGAGCACTATAGAAAAGGACGTATCTTGAGTATACGTTTCTGTCATTTTCTGGAAACAGTCTCATTCACCAAGGACAAATGCTTCCAAATTAGTAAAACTAAGTGTCCATAATTCAAAAATCCTAAAAGTTAGCCAAGGAAATAATTGCTAATGTGCTGGTACTAATTTTTAAAATAAAGATTGAAATAGTGGAGATTTTCTGCAACACTAAAAGTGTTACTACTGCAATACTGAAGGAGGCTGACCTGATAACTACAGGGCTCTCTCAGCAGTTTCAACCACACAAAGAGAATAATGAAAAATTACAGACTCAGAGAACAGGTTATAATTGGTACCAGTGATTGTGATAACTGTAAAAGGCTGAGCTAAATTTCAGGCACACTTATGGGGAAAGACACATTTTATACCGTATTTTGGGAAATTCCAAAATAAGTCTTTGTCTAAATTGCTATCTACCTGGAGTGGCAAGACTGCATGAAATGACAGCTAAGCACAGAGCAGCTGCTGGGTAAGCTCACAAGACAGTTTGACTGGAATGAAATCTAAGTTACTTATTCTGCAGAAGACTAAATGCTGATCAAAACATCATACTGTACAGGTAGAGAACCAAAAAAACACTAAACCAAAAGAAAGGAAAATTCCACATCAAGGAGCACTACGAAATTTTCTTCTGCTCCCTCCTAACCCTCTTCCCCATCTTCTTCAAACTAGATGAGTTGCTTACACACATGAAAATATTAAACAACAAGAAAAGCATCATGTCCTAAACATTAAAGGATTCTTTTCAATGTTCTCCTAACAGTATGGCAAAACTTCATCTCAGGTAGTCTGAAATTTGAACAGCCTAGGCTCTACCTGCATAGAAATTTGTTCCAAATCAGCAGTTCTTGAGATGAGATCCAGAATAGTTAGTTGTCTTTTAATTTATATCCTAGCTTAACACAAATAAATTCTCTGGGTAAAAAGTAACCTGTAACCCCCTTTGGCCCATTGTAAATGTCTTGTTGCTAGTCCATATGATCACAGCCCTGCAGATCTGTGATGAGATGATCTGCCATAGGGAACCCAGCCAAGGATCATGTGCTCCTTCCAAATTTAGTCATGTCCAGAACACAGCCATCAGAAAGACAAAAACTCATTCAACTCTTTCAAGAGGCAGCCTGGAAACAGCAAAGGTAAACCTCAGAAAACAGGCCATTTAAATATTTATACTCCACATACTTCTATAGTGAGAGTCGAAATACAAAATTATATTATTAAAATTAAATTGTATGAATCCATAGATAAAGAAACAGTTCATTAAATAATCAGACGGTGGGCTCTAAGAGAATTTACAGACAAGCTACCAGAAGCAGGTAAACATTTCAAAGCTCACTGTCATCCAAGTTTAAAATAAAACCAGAAAATTATATTTTACTTCTCCCAAAAGTCTGATATTTCCAAAACTGCAATCTATTCTATCCAGATATATATTCCAGCTGCCAGATGTAATGACTCTGCATGGCAGATACATCTGCCAAGTGATTTTTTTGCCAGGTAAAGCTTTGGGAAATGTCTACTTCAAATGCTCAAGTTCCTGCTACAATGATAGGTTTAACAGAAAAAATTACTGATGCATTTGAAGACAACATCGGGTGTACTCTAGTAGCCTTGGTAACAATAACAATTTTATCACTAGTTAATATTCTGTATGTATCCACACACATCTATCTCTACCCAAAACTTTTTTTTTCCTAACTATGGTACGATCTTTTCCATTAAGGCATTGGTGGTTAAAAGTATCAAGAATTTATAGACGTGGCTGATTTAAAGACCTATCTTCAGATTCTTTGTATTAGCTGAAACATTCAAACCTGTCCCTTTCTTGCAATATCATTGTTCAGGCTTTCTGCAAAATCCAACAGTGGTTAGAGGCATGGCTTTCCACTCAATTTCTATTTTCTAAGTGGGACCTAGAGAATTAGGCTTAAACCTTTCATATCTCTTTCTGTGACCTATACACCAATTAAAAGAGTATAACCCAACCCCATGGGAGCTAGCTCTTGAACTCTTTTAATAGAATTTGTGAGTACTCAATAGAAATTGAAAGAGAGGAAGAGAAAAAAGACATCCGGAATAAGTCAGGCACATGAGACGAAAAATTTTTCAACTCATGACAAGCAGGTGCATTTCATGTTTCTGTAAAGGCTTTTTTCATTTCCTGTCACAAAAGAGCCAGATAAACAAATATATTTTTAGATCTTGGGATGATATAATTTATTCTTGCTTGATAAATATTTACAGTTAATATAAATGTGGTTAATTTTGCCTAAGTTGTTCTGTGCATCACAACTGAGGCCCTCAGAGGCTGCAATCCTTTCTTCTCCAGACTCCAAAAAGAAAGATTCTTGCATACAGAAAAAATCTGTGCTATTTCCTTCTCCAGCTTTTCTGTATCCTTTATAGAACACAGCTCTCTCCAGGAGATAACTATTTAGAACTAAACTCCTTTGACACAACTGAAAAGGCTGTTAACCCCTCCAGTACGCACACACAGTCAGCCCAAAACTTCCGAAGTTCTCCAAGTCTGTGAAGTCTGAACAGTAGTATGTTTATAAAGACTTACACTTATCTTTTGAAGCCAAAATAGCCATCCTAATTCACTTCAAGAAACAGGACAATTTAAAAAACTGAAGAAAGTAATACTTTGCTAGATAAGAGAACTTGAATTCACTCTGTAATCCTGCGGCTGAGTAAAAAATAAAGATCTCCTCAGATGCAGACATCTCACCAAAACTTGCATTAAAAGATCATTTGCTTCAAGCTGGGACTTTTGTTCCTCAAAAACTTTCAAGCCCTCTCATGTAAGTAATATGAGTCTTGCAAGGAAACCTGTCCTGCTTCCCAAGTGGCTCCATATCACCAGTACCATCCAAAATCTGAGGAGGGTGCAGAGGAGGTGGTCTTCAAGCCAATTTTATTGTGATAGGGTCAATAAATGCCTACACTGTTGTTTAATTTGCTTCTGCATCTTGCAGAAAAAGCATTTAAGAAGTCACCATGAACTTTTTGCATTTGTCCTTTGGGCAGTTTATCAAAATCTCTGGTCTTAACACCACTGCACTGTAACACACATGTCAACCATCATGTTCAGAAAGGCATAAACAAATCTTTAAATATTGCTTCCACATTCTTCATTTTTTACCATCTCTCACTATTTTCCTACATATCAGCAGCATACTTCCACTTGTCAATTTCTTGTGAGAAAGAAACCTTCTCTGAAAAAAATGTATCAGTTTCTCTCATTTCCTACATTGTTACTGTTGCTCTTTGACAGACCTTTCTTACATGTTGTGTATTTCAACTACCTTTACTATGACCAAACACCCTTTGGCATTGTGAAGACCCCAAGTTTAAGTTCGAAAATAATTCTTCTACTGAGAAGTGACACCCACCAAGATCTCAGCAGCAAGGAAATGTTGCAAAACACAGAAAATACTACAGCAACCCAATATCTATGTTAATGCTATTTTGTTTCTCTTTTCAGCCTTGACTTTGAATAAAGTCACTGTAACAGAGACATTGTTGAGCCCACAGATTTTATCCCATATATTGTTTTTCAGCTTTCTATTTCACACAACCAATCACATTCAAGTTATCAGGAAGATTTCCTGAACATGATGCTTCCAAGCATTAGTAGCCATACTGATTTTCAGAGATAATTTAGAGTGAAGAATTTTTGGTTTTCATAAAGCCAGATAAAGACAAGTACTTTTGTTCTTGATTCTGATATAATCATGTCATTAAAAATGGCTAGATACAACAAGCACTTCCAGGTATAAGCAATGACCATCCAGAAACAATCAACAAGAATAAGCAAAGCAAGAGGAGAAGAAAGGAAGAGGTCATCCCTGAAAGAAAAGCTCAAGCAGTTCTCTAGAAGCTGTTTGTGGAGGAAGACACTACACTTTAGCAATACAAGAATTCTCATGAAGGAAAACTTCTCAAAATTCTGCTTTTCCTTATCAAAGGAAATCACTCACCCAGTGATACTTCTGAAATCACTTTTTTTTTCATGCTGCAAAATAAATTACTTCTCCACTTCCGATAAAGATTCATAGAACACTCCAAGTTGGAAGGGATCCACAAGGATCATCAAGTCCAACTCCTGAAGCCAATGAATAGACAATGAGGAGGGTTCTACAGGAATTGGTCCCTGCATTAAACATTAAAAGATAAGAAAAATAAAAGGGGACAAACTTCCAAGTCACTATTACTGCTGGTGATAGGAAGAGAAATTGAGCATTTCTCCTTAAAATCCCTTCCCGTTAATGCAAGAGGTGAGTGCAACTTCACATCATGTTTGGTCATGTCAAGTTTTTCCTCAAGAAAACCTTTTGCAGTACCAAACTACAGCCTATAAAGGCACAAAGTGAACAAGCTGAAGGCACAGTGAACAGACACACAGAAAAACATATTCTAAAATGCCAAGTAATAATAATAAAAAAAAAAAAGACAAAAGAAAAATCTGGAATTTAAAACTCCCTCGTTGAAGATACATGGGACCAACACTTATGAGGTAACAACTTTTAAATTAACAAACTAATATTGTAAAATAACCAAACTTTGCTCTTATTATTTTGGTAGACGCTCCAGAAAATAAAGTTTAAAAACTAATGCAGTAACTACTTTTAAGAATGTCCTTAATATTAAGACCAAGTACAGAAAGGACTATACCTTTCTCATGCTTTTGGAAGCTGCTGATTTCAGCTGCTCATTTCCACTTTGAAATGGCTGTTTTTCAAAGTCTTAACACCTTATAATATCACAGAATGTGAATGTTGATTGGTTAGACCAAAGAATCATATCTTTCAAAGTCATCCCAATTGTAGCAGCAACAGACATTGTATTACATAAAGTCTAAAACTCTTCTTTGAGGCACAGTTCATGTCAGAGCCTGAGCATCAGCAGTTGGAGATCACCATCTGTGCTCCTCCAGAGTCTGTTCTGGCTAGGAGTAGGAGGTGATCCAGGGTATGCACTACCTGCAGCCCCTGGAGCTTGCACAAGGAACATCTGCTGACACACAGAACTTCCTAACTTTCTCATCAAGTTAGACTGCACGTGAAGTGAATGAACAGCAAAAAAAAAAAAAAAAAAAATTACACAGGGAGGAGAAATATATGTGAACTGGAAAATGTGTTATGTGTATCAACCTAATTTAAAGACTTGAGACAAAACTCGAACACAGAAAATCTCGAGTTGCAATCTTGGCATGACCAGATATATTTAGTAAGTACATTTTGGAGTTTTGAAACTAGTTGTGCTAAAATTCCAAGGAATTTTAGGATTACAGAACTTGCCAAAAACAAGTATGTTAAAGCACATTGCCTTCCTTGCTAAGTTCATTGAAAGATGGAATAACTGAGACTTCCCAGCCAGCCCCATTTGTTACATCCACAACTGGTTTTTATATGAGGAAACCAATTATTGACAATTTTGAAACTTTGGAACACATCATAACCTGTCAAACTGGTTTTTACAGAACTTCGTCTGTGAAGAATCAGAATCAAAAAACCACAAGTCTTACTGATCTAAAGGCTCATTTGACAGAATGTTTAAGTAGTACTTTGCATGAATTGTGACCACTTATTCTTCCTTCTGACAAAAAAAAAAACCTGCAAACCTTCACAATAAATTTTAATAATAGATTTCTGGGCATGAGCACTAAGCAGAGAAAATGAAACAAAACAGTGTTAGAGAAATTCTCTGTGGCAGATTGAGAAGTATTGAAAAACAAGTATGTTTTATGCTTAAAAAATTGTGACTTGAGTGGGGCTCACAGAGCCACTCAATAACTGTGCATGAAGCTTCCCTGGATGCTGACCTTTTAAAATGTTAATCCTCCAAATAATGAAATTCAATGAAAAAACATCCCAACTACAGAATTCCTAGTAACTCTCAATATAATGCTGTTATTTGCTGTTGAAAGATAGAATTTTTTTATTAAGAAAGAAGCAGTTGTTACTGACAAAGAGCACAAAGAAATGTCTTACCTTCTTGAATACAGGAACATGTTTTTCTGTATAGTTTTTTATCAATTTGTGGTTGCTTGGAGTTTTTTTAATATAAAGATAAGGTAGAACAACATATCTTTTAATGGTATGTAAACTAGGACAGCAAAGAACATTACTTCAAAACATCTTCTTAAGTTAGTTTTCTCAGAGGTTTGTTTTACATGCAGTTATTTCTAGTCTAAATCAAGGTCACTGCTTTTGGCTAACCCACAGGTGAGCTAAGTGCCACTTGCTGCACAGGTACCTCCAGACTCTCTCCTGCTCTCACCACAGGAACCCATTTCTACCACATGATGCACAGAACTCAACAAGCCAAGCACACAGAAGAATATGATTTTGGTTCTGCATTCGATTCACCAGTGCCAAATTAAGAACGAAAAATGCATTTAAAGGCAAGATATCCAAATGAAAGTTGCAACATTCCTTTCATCTATACCAGTTTACTCCCTTTTCCTTTCTAGTATCAGAGAATTAGGATTAGCAAAGACCTCAAGAAAGAACTCAAATTTCATGTTTTAAGTAGAACTAATGAGCCTTTCCACAAATGTCCCTACTTTGCATCACCTCACTCTTAGGCTGCACCCATTAGAGAGAAGATCAACTGTTGCAACTTACGCAACAGTCTTTTTCTTTTTCTAAACTCTTAGTAAGTCTGAAAGGATTTTATTTTCTCAAAACATTCATCTTCCCTGTTCAGGAAACAAAGTTTTGGTATCCCTTTTCACTGAAATGGCCTTTCAGAAGTGCAAAAGTCTCTTCTCTTAGGGCAGCTGGTTTTTTTTTCTGTATTTGACAACTAATGATCATTTACTTTCAGCTCCTGGCATCCAACATTACAGCAAGCTGCTCCAACATCTGGCTGCACCTGGAACGGGGAGTTCACGCTCTCTTCCTGTGCCCTTAGCAAGGGCTGCCTATCACAGGGCTTGCCACTGTTCACAGCTTGCTGTTAAAGACACGTAACATTTCTGAAAAACAAAGTCGCTTCTTGCTGGCTTCCTTTCCTGCACCAGGTCACAAAGGGATAGGAGGAACATAAATTGTTTACCTGTAATGCGAAATGGCAAATGCTGAGCCCAGCTCTCTGGCACTCTGATGACCAAGCCCTGTACATTATAACTCTCTCGTTGTGAAATGCAGTTTCAGAAGCCAAGCCTCTCTAGGCTTTTACTTATTTAGCTGTGTTTTGTGGCCTGGCACTCTGGAAGATTCATTGTCATCTCAAACTTTTTTCCAGATGTCACAAGGCACAGCCATGACCTGCAGCCACATTTGCTGCTTCCAGCAATACCAGAGGAGCTACAGCCACCTGGCACATTTGGACGAGCAGAGGTGCAGGATGTGAAAATCCTGCAAAGATCTACAAGTTTCTGGAGAAAATAAGCCCTTCAAGCAAACAAAATAATGAATACCAGCTGCTAAAGAAAATTAAGTCACTGATTTGGGATTGCTTAAGTATATTCCTGCTCAGGAAAGCCTTTAAGCAGGTGCTTAATTTCCACATCAAGTTAAACCCCATGTGTTAATTCTTTATACCCTTACATAAAGATCCCAAGGCCACTTGTGTGTCAACAGCACATGAAAGGCTGTACAAGACTCCAGTGTCTATTCCAGGCTCAGAGTAAATGTTTTTTAATTACTGTCAACACTACCTGTTACATCTGCCCTCTGCAAGTGCTGCACTTAGTGGCTGCATCCTTTAGAGTGGCTTGGCTCACTTTGGTATTCTTTCACACTACACAATGAAGAATTTCAAAAGATTGGTTTTTTAGGAGAAAAATAAGTTCCAGAAGAAAAATAAGTTTCAGAAGAGCCTGTAATCACAGAAGCTAAAGGCCCATTGATATTTAAAATGCATGAGCATTAAAATCCCACAGCAGACATCCTTTCAAAAAGATAACATGAAAGGTTAGGGTTTTCTGATATGATTCGTGTTTTAATAAAACTCTTCCTAGCTTCAAAATCTGTCCTTGTAACTGCACTCTTTTGCTCAAATAACTTTTCATAAATTGATATTTAGTCAAAATTACTTGGTAGTGTACAATATAAAGTGTCTAAGTAACAGGGAACCAAGCTAAAATATAATTAATTTCTCCATATAAGAGAGTGACCTTCATAAGTCACTTCAGGCTTCACCTCCAGAGTTGTCATGGCTCATTTCCTCATTACCAAAATTAGATTTTAAAACACTACTGTCCTCCATAAAGTACACTTTGTCTCTGATTACACAAAACGAGAGAGAGGAGTACATTTAAAATTATTTGAAGCACACAAATACCCAGTTACCTCAAATACAGACTGGTGTACTTACTATATAGAGAGTGGCCAAAGAGTTACCAGATAATAACAAAACCAGCTTGCGAATGGATCAAAATATTTTTGAAAAGAAAATGAAGAAGTGCAAGGAAGGCTAAAAGGGGAGGATTAGATTAAGAAATTAATTAATTAAAATTAATTAACTCTATTGACTTTTAAACAAGCACTGATAGAGATAGATGCAGCAAATATGGATCTGTAACAAGTCAGATACCCGTTTGCACCCAAACAGTATGGTGAAACAAGGACCTGGTGTCTTTCACTTAATTTATAGAATCTAGCCAGGAGAAAGAAAAGCAAAATCCCCAATTAACATCATGAGAGGACTCAGGAGGACTCCATAGAGCAGAAAACAGCTGAATGCAGCAGTTCTTGGCTTGGTATTTCCCCCAACCTGCTGCAAGCTTGCAGGCTGTGAGGCCTGTCTGGGAATATACACGTCTGGTTGGACAGTGATGATTGACTGCTCTGGTGATTTTAGTGGACATGGATTCACAAAAAGATGAGAAGGAAATCCAGAAAGGGTGTCCATTACTTACTTAAGGAGGTTACTTTAGGGGACTGATAGCTCAGGGTGCTAGTTAAATAATTGGCATCTAGGAAGAAAAAGCATCTCTCATTTACTTTGTCTCTACGCTTCTGTTTGTTAAAATACCCCAAAAACCTCCAGGCATAGTGGCTTTAAATGTTTAAACGTACTATTGATATTATTTAATCACATCACAATCTGCATAGCTCTCTTAAGAGTAAACCCCTAGCAGTGTGTCAGAGTACATTAACACAGCAGACTGAAGCTCTGTGCTTAATGTATGAAAACACATATTGGGCACTTGTGAACTGCAAATGAAAACATGTCTATTGCAAAATCAGAAATGATCCAATCTAGGTTTAAAGTGAAAGTACTGCAGAATAGCAGCCTGTATAGCTTTACCTTCAGTAATGTGATAAAAACCACTCTGCAACTTCACCATCAAGAGGCATCACACTTGTCCTGTGTATATTTATTAATTCATTTGATCCACCTTTTTAAAAGGGGTTAGAGGGTAAAAGTCTCAGAGTCACATGCTTTTCAAGCAACAGCCTGGGAAGGAACTTCTCTCAAGCCTATTAAAATTCCTGCCTGTCATCTGAAAGTGGAAGATCTGATAAAAAATGTCAAAATCTGCCATAAAAATTAAGTCGAGCCAAACTTTGGCAACCGAAAACGGCAAATGGCATCAGTGATAGGAAAATCAGTCCTGCTGTTTTCAAGTCATCAGAAAGCAGAGGTGTGGGGAAAGAGACCCCAGAAAAGTAATGTGGTGAGTAATGCAAAGTCTGAAACACTGAAGCCCTCGGTTTGTTGTGTGGCTCCACATTCAGTCCCAGAGCTGCATTTGAATGCTGCAAAGCAGCCAAGGGTGACAGGGGATGTTACCAGGTCTCCTGGTCACCTGCAGCGAAGTGGTTTCCATAGAAACACTAGTATTCCTTCCTTAAACCACAACAAAGACATGCAGCATTCATAAAGTGTACATTCAGCAGGGTTTAGGTGCTTGGGGAGACAAGGTGGATAACAGCACCTAAAGGATGGCTGGACCTTGCCCTAGCTTGCTCTAGAGTAAGCTGCTTTCCTCCCCTCTTTGGCTCAGCAAACTTGGAAAACCTACTGCAGAGAAGGCTATTCAACCACCTTAATATCTGTAGCTTAATTTCTCACATTGCTTAAACTATCCTGAAAAAAGCCATTTTTGGTAGACTGATTTTTATTTTTAAGTTTTTTTTTTTTTTTCAATTTTAATTCATGTGAATTTGGGGAAAATTTTCAGAGCTGATTATAAACAATTGTTTTAATCTTCAAATATCTGAAAGTCTAGTGCAGTTTACAGCTGCCAGATTTTGCTTTCAAACTGGAAACAAAGATAATGGAAGTAGTCTTACAATCAAAGAAAACATTACTACAGAAAGAATTAGGAACTAGAAAACTTTGAGGCTCAAAAGCCAAAGGCTGGAGAGTGATGGAAGTCTTGCAATTACTGCATCTGCTGTACCAGTCTGAGGCCTTGCTGAGAATAAATCTGACCTTCTTTCACAGCCTGCAGTATGCTCTGAGTAGATTACTTCCGGGCAAAGAAAGGTCACAAGAGCTTTGAAATTGTTGATGAAATGTGCTAAAAGTGCATCCTGCACATCCTAAACTAAGCCTCTGTCACATGTCCCTTCTCTAGCTCCATCAGTGCTCACTCCACCCTTCTCCCTGATCTTCTCCTGTGCAACCACTGCCTTCCCAGCTGTCAGGTTGTTGTCACCACTGTAGGAAGATCTCTTTTATAAAGCTGTCAACACTTGGACTCCCATGGTACATTTATGCTGATTGGAGATCTGATAGATTTTGTGAGGTTAGCAAGACTAAAGCAAGAACAAAGGCTGTGTAACAGTAGTAGGGTCCTCACCCAGCACTTTGAGAACAGGGCCAAGTGCTGCAACTGCTGGTATGTTATGAGAAAGCACAGAGCACAGGTAATTCAATCTCCTACCCTATCTTCTGAAGTGCTCCTGATATGAGCAATTTACAATTGTAAACACTTGCAACAGTTTCTGATTTTACAAAGGAGGTTTATACCATTATTGAAATGCTTCTTCTCCTCTTCTTCCTTGACTTTTTGTAGCTCAAATCCTACTTGATTTTTTTTTCCTCCTCAGTATATCTTTTTGCATCAAAATCCATTTTATTGGGAAATAAAAAAGCCAATTGGAAATGAAATGGAGGGCCAGTGAAGAAGTTAAACCTTGTAAAGATTTCATCTCAAACCAAACAGGTACTGGTTAATAAACAGCACAAGGAAGGCTCAGAAATCTGAAGAAATAAGTGACACAAAGTGAAAGTTTAACAGTCCATGGAATCTGTGCATTTAAACAGATTTCTACAGTGATCAGAGAAATGGGAAAGGACAATCTTATTACACTCATCTAGTCCCAAAGGCCAAAGCAGATGTATCCATCAGGTTGTAATTTCTGCCTGTAAAACTTTGCTTGAATAAAATCCTGCATGTGACCTTCATCCATATTGCTGCCCTACAAACCTCTGTTTCTCTACAGCTGAATCCCATTTAGTTATGACTCACTGCCTTATTTACTTCACTGATCACAATAAGCTTTCAAAAGCCATTATGAGGGCCTGAGTTGGTGTCTGTAAGCATACTCCGGTGACTACCCTGAATGACAAAAAGGTTGGGCTAGGAAAAAAAAAGAAAAATAATCCTCACATATGTGTGATTGCAATAGGAAAATGTGTCCAGCAAAGCTAATTTCAAACAGCATCAGTCAAATCTGTCACGTCTTGAAGGCAACCTTTAGAAGAAAACTTTGGATTACTGTAGAATTATTATTCAAAATGGGAAAAATGCGATACTGTCAAAAGAAGAAAAAAAAAAAAAGAGTTAGGAGAATGGAGTAAGAACAAAAAAAAACACCCACCAGCACTAAACGAAAAGAAAATGTTTGCCAATGGATCTCCAAGGACAACACACATCTTTGGCCGAGCTCTGACTACCTTCCAGATGCTGTGGATGCCTCAAGCACTGCAAGCTCCTGCAGAGTTTGCTCCATAACTCTCAGTGTGCAAGTGGAAATGGCAGCATGAGGGCTGAGGAAACTGTGCTGCCCAAGGACGTGTGTCAGCATAAGCCAAGCTATTACCTTCGGTCCAAGCTACCAAAGCCACCCGTTCCCTCCACTTGCCAAAAAAACACAAAGGCCATCACATATTTTATATCAGCCATTCAGCTATTGTATGTCATATTATTAATGATAAATTAAGGACTGGAGGAAACAGCAGGCTCTGAACCATTAAATTAGAGCTTTAATTATTAGCGTATTGAAGTAAGCACAAGCATAATAAAACTAAGAGAAAGATAAGAGAACAGAGTGAATTTCTGACAAACAAGAAAAGAAGTGTGGTATTTATTTCAACCAAGTTTCCCAGAGAAAGAAAAAAATAGACCATTGAAAAGAAATAGAGAAGCATGTCTTTTATAAAAAAATAATTACAGTTTAAGTGTATGTAGAACTCAAACCCTTTTGAAGGCCTGCCCCACCCCTATTTAAATACTGCTCTAAATTGGAGTCTCACAGGAAAGGAAGTAAAGATTATACTAATATATATTATTAGCATCACTGTGGATCTGGCTCATAATTCCTTGTTTCATAGTGCTAAATCACTGACTTGCCACCATGCAAAACCTGACAATCCCTACTTTTTTTAATGTCTATATACAAAGAAAACTTAAATTTCTGCTTTTCCTTTGTGGTACACGACATGGGCACATCATCGAAAACTAATCACAATATTGTTCCTCTCTCAATCACACAAGCAAGTAAATATTTTGAGACACTGCACAGAAGAGAACTGTAAATATTGTGAAGCATTTTTTATTGAAGAAACGAAAGAAAGAGAAGAAAGGACCTGCCATGCTGGCTGTTTCCCCAGTGGTCACTGTGACTTAGCAACTGGGCTGCAGCTCCACAAGGACATGGGATGCACCACATTTGCTGTTGGCCCTTTCTGTGCCCAGCAGAAGGGAGAAATAACTTTACTAACTTCAAGGGTTTCACCTCCTATTTCTGTGCATTAGAACATGCCTATAAATTGTCCCTGAGGGCACTTCCAGTGTTATTATGGAGCATGTCATTTACAGGTCTTCTAGGATAAAACCACTCAGCTTTGCTATAGTATCATTGTCCCAGTCAGAGCTGTTAATGAGAAGCCTAAAGGTACAAACGGAAGACATTTAAGGGCACTGTAATAGTTTATGAAAACACATTGAGAGGAAAGAACACAGCACTGCACAGCTGGCAGTCCTCTCAAATTATTTATCTTTATGTTCCAAAATCATTAGGAAGTGTTTGAGTATTTCCGTTTACACTGTTTGGGAGTTACTTGCCAATTTCACTAATAAAGTGAAATAAAAGAAATAATGCAGGCTGTCCATTACTGCATTTTGAAAAATAACTACGTACCTAATGTCTTGTTTCATGAAGTCTTTGCTCATAACTTCTTGGTTTTCCGAAATTCACAGTCCTAGACAAATTATTTATCTTTCTCAATTGACCAAAAAGGGCAGTTTAAAGACAAATTTAGACCAATTTTAAGCTATCATTATGGATCTAATGCTTTAAATGAGCATTTTGCCAAGCATTAAAAGTTGGGGGTTTTAAAGGCTATTTTGTAGTTTATACAATAAGAAGAAAGTCAAGATCTTAAAGAATTTCAGATATTGTGGCCTAAAACAAAGCAAACCTCAAACAGTTTCTATAAAAATAATTAAAACAAATAATTAGTAAATTAAATACATTGTATATTTTTGAACACTAGGCTCTGCTTCATAGAAGATGCCATGGACCTCAGACTCAATATTATGATTCCATGGAATGGGTCATGCCTCCATGAAAAAGCCAAGTTTGAGAACACTGAATGTCACACATTGAAAAATATGAGATTTCGCCTTGTTCTAGTATCTTTTACAAATAACACACCAGGATGGCCTGAGTGTTTAAATTAGCTTCTTTTTTCCGGTGTTTAGTACAAAACATTTTGGTGAGTGTTTGTCTAAGTTACAAACCACATAATACGTGACAAAGTTAGAGTGCTCCCCTTCCCTGCTACTAACGTTTAGAGAAATACAATTAAGAGCAGAGGATGACTGATATAAAGATTCAGGAAAAAGGAGAAAGGCAAGAAACTGGTGCAAAGTAATTGAAATATTACACTGCAGCTCCTGCCTGTGTTCAGTTAAATCAAAACACATTGACTGTGGTAAAATATTTTAACAAGAAAAGTGTCAGAGATGTGTACATGCAAAAGATTAAAACCTTGGGTTTACACTTGGATTATTCCATAAAAAACACAGGGCCCTTAAAAGAGAGGGAACATATTTGCTAAGCATGTAGCTGTATTTGACCATGTATTCACAAGATACAGTTTTTACTGGAAAATACTGAACCCATCAATATCATAACAGACCTTTCATCTCCCCAACAGATGGTAATGAAATTAATGTTAAATCTGCTTCATGCATATTTCAAATGTTGCTTATACCAAAACACTTTCAACAATGATAAACACAACTTTTGTACAAAATAAGAAACTGAATATTGAAATATTGGGTCATTAACTCTTTTGGAATGTTGTACTCTACTAGAGTACTCTACTCGCAGTTTCTCTAAGCTACAAATAAATATTGTACTTAAGACATAATTTTGTGAAATAGTTTGCAACTACTCAACCACAATGATACAGGAAATTAATTGTTAAGTTTCAGAGTTAATCAATGCTAAGCACACAGCATCAGCTAATATTATCCATCCTGTATTAAAAAAAAAATATATATATAAAAAAGAAGCTTAAATACCCACAACATAGAAAGTATCTTAAAAAGACTGAGCTCACTTTCTCATTTTCCCCTCTGAGTTCTAAAAGTATTGGATAGTTCCAGTTTCTATGTCAGCCTTTTCAGATAGATGCTGATAAAATTGATTCTAATTGGAATACTTTGAAAATCATGTCTTTTTCTGCTTCAGCCCTATCAAGCACAGACTGCAGTGCTTCTCATTACACAGATCTATCTACTGGTAAAATTTAACAGAACAAAAAATAACTAAATGACTAAATCCTCAAAAATTAGGAATATCATTAGCTAAAAACCAAAATAAGCATTAAAGGTTTTTTCATTAGCATTGCCTTGTCAATAACCCATGGAAGCCAAACCTTTAGCTACACAAATATTGGGGCAACTATTTGCATATTTCCATTAAATCTCAAGGTCAATACAGAGCCAAAAATGACATAGAAAATCATCAATATTTACTTTTGTTGTTAAGAAAAATTTGGTGGTATACCTTCAATAAATAACTTTGGCATCTCAGGCAGAAGTTAGTGTGCCAGACCAGCAAAGAAATAACAAATGCTTAAACCCCAAATTTGAATCCATATTTCTAAAGACTCCTCGAGCTGTCTTTTCAGAGAACTCCTCAGTCACACCAGTGATTTACTAATCCAGCTCAGAGGGATTTCAAATATTATTTTCTGTTATCATCCTGCCACTATCACGGGAGCCCAAAGCAATGTCGTCATCCCTTGTCCAGTAATTGTGAAATGACATAAAGGTCAGGCTAAGAACAAAATCATGTTGGACACAGGCAACTTTCTGAGTCATCAGTTTATCTTCTAATCCCTCCTTTAAAATATGTAACTCTTTCAGGTTTGTGGGCTGAAAACGTTATCCGCACAACAACCTATGTTTCCCAACAAACTGCCCTTAGTCTCACAAAATTAAACCAAAAAGTAGCAGGAAGTAGTCATCATTTTGACAGTATCTTCAAAACAGGCTGGAAAAGAAGAAAACTGTAGGCAAAGTGTGTCTGACTTAGCACATTTCCACAGCCTATACATAGAAAATGGATAAAAGGTGACTTTATACCTCAAAGTCACTATGACCAACACAACCCAAAGCAGCTAAATCCAAAATTATATGCGCTATTTGATATTACAAAAAAAAAAGAAGCCAAAAAAATTACAAATTCCCAAAAAGTTAAGAAACTATCTGAGTAATATTTTGCATGTCACTGTAGAAACAACAGCAAGAAATCTCATCAGTTGTCCTACCTTCCTGAACCGCCTGGAAAGGATTGTTGCCATCCACAAATGTCACTGAACATGTGATTTTCTCTGTTTGTAAGATTTCATCATTCTGGTTGAGATCAGCAACTGCCATTCGAAAAACTTCCTCATCTTTTTTGGCAGATTCATCAAAAATTGCCCCTGTGGAGAAAAAAAAAACAAAAATCACATTGCACCTATCTCCTGCAGTACCCAAAAATATTAATCATAAGCACTTAAAACATTTTTGCTAGAATATCAACCCCTTTTCACCCCTTAAGAGCAGTTCTCTCTATACAGAGCCCAGAAGCTGCTCCACAATATACAGAGTTTTTACATTTTGACATAATTTAAGACATAGATTGAACAGAAGCATTGATTCCAGGTAGAAATATTGGGGAAAACTAGTTAGGCACAAAGCAAATTATCTGTATAAGAACATGGCCATGAAATGAGAATTGAGTTTCTTCCAAAAGTGCCATTTAATATATTGAATGACTACAGTGGGCTAGAATATACATTTAACATCATGCCTACTGACAATAAAAAAAATATAAAGTTAAAACAATGTGAGAATAAGCCTAAAATGGTAGCAGCACTGGGTAAAAGAGGCAGAATTGTCACCCATGATCAACAGACAGGTCAGCAGCCAACGTAAATTATTTCAGGTGTAATACCTATAGGATCTGCAAAACAGCAGCTCTAGCTAATTGTCTGACTCTTGAGGCCAGTAAGTTAAATTTAAATGGTTAGTTAGAATAAATTCTGCCTTTATAAATCTCACAGAAAGTGAATGTTCTGCCTATTTCTTCAAAACATTTAAGCAGAACATTGTAAACAGGGAACCAATAAACTCAAGAGGAGTTGGCAGAGAGCGCCCAACTCTCACTTAGCCAATTCTTCACATGTATTGAAAAAGAACTTCAAGACTGATCCAGACGTTTTAAGCTTTTTGTCTTTAATCTATAGCGTCAGTTTTATCATCACTGATTTCCTACTATTTAACAGTTGCTTTTTGTATGATCTATTTATCCAGAAACAGCTGAAATTACACTGTTATAGCCCTATGGCAAATGCTAGCTTGTTTAAAACCTTAAAATCAAAGCTATTAGATTTTCAAGCACCTTTAAAGCTTTCATTTTCAGGCAGCAGATTAAAGAGACAGAAGGGCTGGTTCAAAACCAGACTTTTGAAAACTGTGTCTATTTATTCCTGAGTGTCTCTTGTCAGTGCAGAGCTCAGCTAAGGCAGTGAACGTGTCAAGGCAGACAATGACAACAGAAAACACTGATCATTGATGACTCCAGGTAAACACCTGCAATCAGTGCTGGAAAGAACTGAAAGCAATCCATTTAGAAGAAATGGCTCCTTTAAGATAAATAAACTTCATACACGGTGTTTATTGTGTTTTTCCCACTGACCTCCGACACTCATCTCCCTGCCAGCACCACTCATCCTTCATGAGCATCATCTCCTCCTACAATCTGACCGCTTTGACTCCAGCATTTTCCCTCCTGAAGCTCCTACCATCTGGAACAGCTGTTCTTTACCTCTCCACCTCATTCACCTGTCATCTCTGTGCAAATCTCAGCTGAAAACATTCATTTTTCCCCTTGCCCCCGTTCCCTTTTCCCTTGTTTTATTTAGCTCCACAAAGCAAAGCTGCACATGGCCATGAACATGCTTGGTACGCAAGATGTTACAAACTCTGTTTTCTCCACAGACAGCTATTTGTGGATACAGGTAGCATTTAAGAGGACAAAAAACTGTGTCCAAGACATGTCTTAAAACGTGTTTCTAACCTCATGGAACTCAATCCAAACCCACACAGGCTTCATTTTGGGGTTACACCTATACTGGTGATAATGACATAGCCCTGCAAACATTTGAAGGAATGATTACACATGGCTACTAAATAACAAGGGTAAAATTAAGGGGGAGAAAAAAATAATTGGAAAATGATTATAGTAATTAGTCAAATTCTATCCCTGTAGAGTAATTCTGTCACAAATGCTATACTGTAAAGAAGTGAACATACACAGATTTCATGCACACACGCGGGGCAGCTGTCGACTGTGTTGCAGAACAGCATGGCAAAACAAAGATCTTTCAGCCAACACTGCAGACTACAGCTTCTTATTCAACAGATGGGAAATATCATCTTAACCCTGGCTGGGTCCCCAAAACAATCCAAGTCATTTATTGAGTAGAGAATACAGCAAAGTCCCAGGTAACTAGCTTTCTTTTGTATGTGTCATCATAAAAATCCCCTTCAGCACCTTTGCCCTTCCATTGGGCAATGTAGGGCTGCTGCCAAGATAATCCTGGACTGGCGAATCCATCAAGGCTCTCAACAGATCAACCTCCTTGACAATCATCTCTTTCTTTCACAAACAGATATTTCTAATAAACTCCTGTGCTTTTTCTCCAATTTCTCAGCCTGAAATAAATCCTAACTCTGTCAGTGTCTGAACAGATAAGGTACTGGGCCAGATCAAACTCCACGTTGTTTTCACAAACACTGCTCTTTCTCACTTGAGTACAATGCCTCCACTTCTCTGACCGCTCCTTATGTTTTCATGACTCCATGTTTCAGATGCAAATTTCAAAGTTTCTCCTACATCCAACATGGTATCTGACACTTTAAGGAAACTATCTCACAGAAATGACACCACACTTATTCCAGTGTGGGAGTATCTCCATAGGTAAAACACATAGAGGTGAATTGCAAAAAAAGTTCTAAATGTAGTTCCTGTCTGAGCATCCAAGCAGAAATTAAATTCTATTCCTTCAGAAACTCAAGTCTCATTCATTAGAGCATCTAACTTCTCTACACAAATAATCTTTTAATATATAATAAAGACTGCACTGTTCCTTTCAGGAGATGGCAGTGCGCAGCAGCTCATGCATTACACTTTCAAACAGTGATAAGAGAAATTTTACTACATAATTCATTTTCAAATTTTAATTTCAGTTGTTATATAAAATTGAAAACTTAAAAACAATAGAAAACCAAGACACAAAACCCCTGAATAATTTTTAAATTGTTACTATTCCCCTATATATGTAATTTTATGTCCCTGTTGCACCTGTATTTCATGTGTCTATACATGTCTCTGTATTACAGAGGTAGATGGAAGGGATATTACTTTTAGAAAACAAGCAAAAGAAAAGCTATTTCAATGAAAAGATGGAAGGGATTGTATGGATTGTGCTAACACTGCTGGAATATTTCCCTTTCATTGTCATTTCAGGAATTATCCTCTAGTTAACCATATTGATCTTTCTTAGGTGAAACAGGTATATCAAAATTTTTATATCCAGCTGAATATGTAACCTTTAACTAAGGGTTAACTTAAACCTTATATTTAAGGTATGATTTTTTTCTTGCCAAGGCCTTAAGTCTGAGGATTTTATGTGTATTCTTTCACATACAGTCATTCAACCAAGTCAAACAACCCAAATGAACAAATAAAGGGTATGAGACTTCAAAATTACTTCCACAGTGAGACCTCTATCATTTCTTCATGTAGAGCTTGAAATGAGAGAACAGGGATCACCACAGTACTTACTAGGAGCACATGTCTAGAATGAACCCTTTTGGCCGTGAGAAAAATTGTTACAGAAAGTAGTAACAGCTGAGGAGGAAAAGCAGATTATTTCTGTAGATGCTGTAAGACACTCAGACTCTAGAAAAATGATGGGAGAAAGTCTTCAAAATTATACAAAAGTAATGCTGTTCATTTTTCTTCCACCCCCACTGCTCATCTCAGCTGGAAGTGGCCTCACGCTAAACATGCCATTTCTAACTGTGCTCAAGGAGCATTCCCATGATTGCATCAGGAGCCAACATGCTGACACAGCAACTACTCTGCACCAGTTTCCCCCTCCTGTTTTATTAGCATGTCATTACTTTCAGCTTTATCTCAGGATCTGGATGAGGACAGCACAAACACAATTCTCCTCTGGCTTTTTAAAAATCCTCAGCACATCAATAATGTCATGTGGTTTAGCAGAGAATTCTTTGCATTTAGCTATCTCATTTGCACTCAGCCATGCCACCAGAAGTCTGTCATTTTAAGTTGATATAAACAAAATCAGACAAATGCTCACTAAGTTCAGATACCAATAATATCATTAGAATGACTTCAATGATCCCTTGTCCCACTGACACATACACACACAAAAAAGATATAATCCAAATTAGGTATTATCAGCTATTTCTAGAGTGATTTGAGCAGTCTTGTGGAATCATTCCAGAAAACAAGAGTGTGAGAGAAATGCATCATGATGGAAAGGGCAAAGTGAGAAGAGATTTAAACCACTCTTTGTCTTTCTATCAACTAAGAAAGGACAAAGTCCACTGCTTGCAATATTCTCAAGTATTATAATTTTATTACACATGGAACTGTGACATTTCTGGACCTCAGTGGCCCATATTAGCCTCAGAAAATAAAGTACCTGTTTTCAAAGAGAAGGAAGAGCACATGGATTAAATGCCATTGTCAATTGAGGTCACAGTTCAATTTCAGCACGTGTTTGATTTTCACCTCCTAACACTGCACACATATCCTTCACCAATAAAAGCCATATATGCTTTGCCCAGTAATTTACTAGCTCTTTCCAGGAATGTTTGGAGAGAAAAGGAAGCAAATGGGAAAGTGTATACAGAGGAACTTTTTGAGTAACTATCTCATGTTCTCAGCAGCTCCTGATTCTACAACAATTCTCTGAGCCACCAGTATTGCCAATCTTTTCTTGTGTCTGAATCCAATTCCACTGTATTTTCTCAACTGCTGCAACTGAATTATTATTCTGAATGAGAAACTTAACACTGCTGCTGGGAAAGGGATTGCCATGCTGTTAATGCTCAGAACTGGAAGCAGGGATTTTTGACTTTTCATGGCAGAGCTCATCTGAAATGTCCTTCAGATCTATGAGCTCATTCCCACAGGTCCAGCTCCCCAACATGAAGTAAGTTTATGAGACATTAATTTCTTGAGGCCTCAGTAAGACTGGTGTTTGAGGTCCTCAGATACACTGTAGAATCAAATCTCATGTTATTTCTAGGCCGGGGCAATGTCTGGTTGGGAAAATTTGTATCAAATCCGTTCATTTTTAACTACAGTGGCAAATGCCTGGCTGTATCACATACAATCACCTCTGATTTACTGAATATATCCATGCAGCTTCAGTAGGCCAATTATAATGGCATTATTGTCAACAACAAGAGGGACTGCAGGAGTTTTAGAGAAGGGCTGCAGCAATTTACCGGGAATTTAGGAAGTCACATCCAGAGACCTTGCCTTGTGCATGCAGCTCCCATTATCATGGTATTCAGCATGCACTCATGCAATTGGACCCTAAATTTCACTGTGACACATTTAGAGCTGCTGTTAAGTTTATCTATTGACTGATAGGCAGCTGGGTACGTGCAACCCCCTCTTGATTTTGCCAATGAAGGGAAAACAGCATGCTTTACCTTTGTCTTTCAAGCTAACTTTTAGAAACAGCACAGTAAGCTTAATTTTGTCATTGCAGCATAAAGGCAGTTGGACTCCTCCACCTCCTGTATCGGGAGGGAGATCCCAGGAGATGTGTCCCGAGCCACCTCACACATCAGACCACACCAGCCCGGCACAGGGCTTGGCCGCTGAGCTCCCCGGTCCTTGGGGACCACGGCTGCCTCACGCAGGGCCAGTGTGAGGATTTAGCTCAGGGCACAGCCAATCCCAAGCATCTGGAATCGTCAGCCTCATGCGTTTGTTCTCCAGAGCTTCCCTGCCCTGCACCACAGGGATCTCAGCACCAGAGTGCATCTAGGTCAAGATGAAGTTTTTGAAAACACTACTTGTTTGCTCATTTTAATTTTTCAAGACTTGCACAGCTCCCATGATAATGTTAAAAGAGACAGCAAGGTAGGCTGAGGAGCACCCTGCACCATCTCCTTCTGCTGAGAACATAATGTCCCCATGTCCACCAAACTGTAAAGGGAGGATTTGTGTTTCTACTTTATATATCTCTTATTTTAATGAGCACAGTAAAGCCACTGAGCAATACCTGAGCACATATCTTCCACTATTTATCATCAGACACATAAAACTACAACAATGAGCTTAAGAGAATGTATTTGCTACGCTAAACCTACACACGTATGCAAGTTCTACTTTTGATTTTAGCAGCACAGACAACAGCAGAAATACTTCCCTTCAGTTTCTTGATTACCACTGACACAAGACTGATCAAATAACAGAAACATCAGGCCTACTGTCATATTTTTAATGTATTTCTGTAAAGGTTTGCTTCTGATAAAGAAGAGAAGATATTGTTCTAGATCACAAGCAACGCTCATTCCCCTGACATTGGTGGTGCTGAGAGACCACACACTGCGTGTACAGATTGCTGCTATCTACAGAATACATTCCTTAAATAACAACAACTGCATCCACTTCTAATGTAATGAAAACAAACAGCAACACTATTAAATAAAAGGTCCACACATAATCAGAATATGTGGGGAAAAAAAACCCACCCCAAACCAAAACTCCCCACATGATTTTCTAGGGAAGCCGCCCTCCCTGCAAAACTTGCCATCTAGTTCTGCAGTCTGGTGCATGTACACAAACTGTACATTACTGGCAGTAATTACAGAAGCTAACCTTTTAGCTGGACACAATTAAATCAGAGATTTAGTGAGCTGGACTGGAGAATCAAAGTTTTCCCTGTTCACACCCAAGTTCAACAAATGCTTTTTGAATGTAAAAAAGTAAATTTGGGTGTACAAATAGTGTGTCTCTAGTTACATCTGGAAACAAGACTCTGCTGAGCTTCACACAGTGCTTCCAGCCTTGTATGGCACCACTTATCCAAACCATTACTCAAACCACAGTGCATTTTTGTTCCTTTTATAAGCACTTAACCCCTTCTCAGACCAGCTATATGATTGGAATACCACAAAAGTGATAAAGCAACTCCTTCCCTTTATTGTTTTCATTTTCTAACTTGAAATATTTGAAACAGAGACGAATGAGCAATTTTACAGGTGTTTCAATCCAGCAAATTGCTGGAGGCAAAGTGTGTTTAAAATACAAAGAAAGTCAGAAAAGTGCAGTTATCATCTAAAACCAGAAATGTCTGTCCATGCTTCTGCCAAAACATGGCTGGTTTTTAATGTCCCAATCTCACAATAAAACAACCAATAGAGTTCTGCTTGGCTTTGAAAACCGATATTTGTTTTAAAATTATTTGACTTCAGGAGGGTATCCCACCGTATTACACCTTCTCCTTTTTGTTATCTCTAGAGTATCCCAATCAAGTATGGTGGCTTGACAGGTTGACAGATTAAACAAAGATTGCACTTCTTAAGCTTTTCTGAACAGATTTACACGCAGCGAGAGCCAATGCTACAGGTATTCCATGTCAAACCTATAAATTATAAGGTGATAGAGAATTTTTAGGTAAGGTGAAACACAAGCCTGAAGGTATAGAAACAATTGTCTTTGCACTGCCATAATTTAATTTTAACATGATTGGAGGCAGTCTGGGGTCAACTCATCTGCACACAGTAGGTGCTAGAGTTCTCTGGAGCTCAGGAAATTTTCAAAATTACTGCTCTGACAGTTTGCAAGACCAGAACGCGAGTTGCATTTTTTTCTTCTGTTTAATTCTACAAGGACATTGTGGATACACATGAGTGTCATTGGGAATTATTTTCACATTCAGAAAGAACAGATTCTAAGATCTTATCCTTCTTATTTACACTGTCTGTCAGGCACATATGCACAAGCACGAACTCCTTCAAATCACCACTGAATTATTTTAAGCCCATCCTGACAGATATTTCTAATTGTTCTCAAGTCCTAAACCATCATTTTACATTTATATTTAATGCAGCAAATGGTACAACTTGTCAAAATCATCTGCTGAGTCTCATTTATCATATTTAAAAAACAGCTGTCATTTGCCAGTCCCTTTTGCTGATGTGTTATTGTTGGCTACCAAGTACAAGAAGGAGGAATAGAGAGGAAGGCAAAACACTGTGGTCCTATCAAGTAATGCATTTCATAGGATGCCATGAATTGGAAGGGACTCACAGGGATTATCAAAGTTCAGCTCCTGGACCTGCACAGGCCAGTCCCAAAAATCACATCACGTGCCATCTATTTTGATGGCTTTTTTTCTATACAACATATAATCAATGGCATCTTAAATGGAGACTCTAGAAATCTCCAGCTAAGTAATAAAGTCCCTTCTCAATTGCTTGACATTCTCATTAACTTAAGGAGTTCTCAAGTAGAAAAGTAGCGCAAAAACTACTATATCAAAGAAATAACAACTGACATACACCTTGTTCTCCTTTTTAAAAGCTAACTAATTGATTGCACAAATTGCAGAGCCACAAAGTATTCATTCCTGCAGACTGAAAAGTGCTGCACAAGCACCCGTTGCGGCACTGGAGACCGCTAACTACTTTTGTAAATGCAGCAGGGCACAATATTATCATCATACAAACAATACATTTCACACACAATGTACCTTGCACAGCATAAGCATTAAGACATCTTCTGTGCACTGTTCCACTATAAACTTGATGTGGTGATTAACTACAGTGATAATATCTTCACATTCATTATGCAACAAATGAGATGATAATAATGAGAAGCTTTTCACGTTTTCTATCATATCCATAACTATCAAGTTAGGGTCTAGCTGTGAAAAGCATCTGGTCTGGTAGATATGCCTGCCATATTATTAATATCCCATACAGAATGTTAATGTGATGATCATAAATTTACTGTATACTATCCACATTCTTGAAAAGAATATTAAAAACAACCTTATAGAGTATTTCCAGAGCTTATTTAAATGCTGGTTTAAAAACAGAACAAACACTGATTTCCATGCTCTATTTCATCTATTTTATTAGCCCCTACCTGTTAATGAAAGAACATTTCAAAGAGTGTCAACAAGGATGACTGTATCCTAAAAAAAAATAACTCCTAAACAGTTATTAAGCATTTGTCATGACCTATGGTCTTCCACTCTCACATTTGTTGCTCTGCCTCTGCATACAATTCTGCTTTGTGATTTTTGGAAGACAAACTAATGCTTTAATTAATCAAACGATGCAGAAACCTAGGTAGACACAGAGAGAAGACTGCTGCCAGACCATTTCTTTATGACATGAGGCAGCTGCAGTACCTCACTCCTGAAGCAGCTGAACTTAGTGAAGGAGTGAGATTGCCAGTCTGCTGGAGATGCTGTCAATACACAAACATGCCTACATACATACACACACATGGAAGTGCAAAGATGAGAGCATGACATTTTTCTGAAAGGCATTTTTCTGGTTTTTCCTTCCTATTTCACTTGGAAATTTCACAAGCCTTTTGCTACTAACAGTTTGATCATTTCATGGAGTACAGAAGCCTGGCTTACAAAACTGAAATACAGGTGTTGACACTGGAGATGGTCACTGGGAGGATGTTCCAGGGATAAGAGACTGTTTCTTGAGTACCACACAGTGTACAAATTCAGCCTCCTATTTCCACTAAAAAAAAGAAGACAGAGGTGCTGAGTCATCTTTCCACAGACTCACAGAATGGTCTGGGTTGGAAGGGACCTTTAAAGACCACAGGCAGGGACACTTCTCACTAGATCATGTTGCTACAACCACCACCCAACCCAGCCTTGAATATATCCAGTGATGGAACACGCACAGCATCTCTGGGTATAGCAGAGAAGTAAAGACAAGTAACCTTGAAATATATAGCTTTTTAAAATCTATCTGATACAAGGTGTAGTGATATGAATGCCATGGTTAAAAACTAAATAACAAAGAGAAGAAAGCAGTAATGAGAAACTGTTTTATGAGCCTGACTGAATACGCAGAGGCAGACTCTGAAAATAATCTTTTTCTGAAACAGCTTTTCTATTCTGCTGGAAGAAAGACATTCAGCAAATATACACACATACATGGAATTTGAATGGAAATGGGAGCAACCAAACAAATTAGTCCATTTTCCTGCAAGACAAGACAGGACTACCTTGTAGAGGGCAACTTGTATTCCGATTGAAAATTAACATATGTAACTTCTTTCACTCTTATTTCACAGCAAGTAACAAATCTGGAAGCAATTAGTTCCCAATTTCAACACAAAAACCACATCCAAAACTGCCCCAAGAAATAGCCATTCGCCAAAAAATGGTACAAATTACCTTGTTTCTACAAATGTGGTTCTGATTTGCTTCTTGGTACGGATTTTGCTGAACTAGTGTTATTCCACCTAATTACATTTTTTAATTTTATCATTTGGCAAAAGGACAACCCACATGGCTCTGAAATTTTTGCAAATATTCAGGACTATGGGCTCAAAGTCCCTTCATGATCAAGGATGTTGAATACTTAAATTCTCTGTCACATTCTATACAAGATGATGCCCTATCATCTCTGTACTTCTTATTCAAGGTCGACAGAATATTTTCTATCTTCTCATCATTTACATGTATGTATAAAAAAATAGACTCTCAGAAGACATCTCTCAGACAAGTGACAAAATTCTTATTTCAAAATTTCACCAAGTTATTGTCATGTTGTTTCCATTTTGCAACAGGCAAAATAAGAAGTGAAGAGTAAGAAAAGGCTAACGTCATCCTACAGGAGACACATTAGAATATGACCAAAAAGTCCTGCTTTAAATTTCTTCATCTCTCTGCTGCGATTTAACTTCACCCTTTGTTTTAATAACCCTACAGTTCTTCAGGAATACAAAGCTCTTTGAAAATTATAACAATGTCACATGAAATGCCTGTGAATTTGCATTTCCCAGAGCCTCACTGCAAGTCAATTAGAAGCCCAAGTTGTGCAAAAGAGCATTTTCTACGGTGCAATAAATGTCTGTACATTTTTTTAATAAAGACAGAATTTCTGATTTTAAGACAGAAACACTAAAGAATGAAGAACAGATGTTTCTTTCAACAGTTTCCATAATGTTAACCTCTTGGTCCACAGCTGGAATAAACTTTAATCTCCCCAAGATCACAAATACTTTTGAGACACTAGCCCTGGCATTAGATTTTTTTAATGAGACCTAGAACATTGTGTTTGGTTTAAGTTATCACCTGTCAAGAACAACTTAAAAAAAGCCATATGCAAGTGAATAATTACTTTCCCATTTTAGAGATTAAGCAATATTAAGCAGATGTGGAGTGACTTGTTCAGACACTCCATAATTAGTTGCCTGTCAAAATTAGAAGAATCTAATAAAAACCTGATTATTCAAAGTACCTATCTTTATTTCTATCACTTAACACATAATCTTGGAACACTGATATTAAAATAACAGTAAGTATGTTATTATTATAGCTCCCACTTTATCTGAAAATTTCATTGGAAAAGAGATTTAGTTTGCTTTTTTTTGGTCGGAGATTTTTAGGAGAAGTTGCAGGTTTTGGTTTTGTGGTTTTGGCTTGGATTTTTACTGGGATTTTTTAACTGAAGTGCCTCTGAAGTTGACAAAAATGTGTTTAATGCCTTCAAAACCATTCTAACTTGAACAGACATGAAGTCGAGTAACTCAGTCAAAGGCTTTGTTTTAAAATTTAAGACTGGATTTAAATCAGGAAAAAAATGCAAGCTGTAAAGTAGAAAAAGAAAATAAAAATGAAATTATATATAAAAAACAAACAAAACCCCAAACAACAACAACAAAAAAAAAAAAAAAAAAAACAACAAGAAAAAACTGTGTCATTAACCATATTCAAATTTAAACTCACAATTTAGAGACCTGACCATCAACAAAAAAACTGCAGAAGTTATACTTATAGAGGTATAAATCTTGTTCTTATTGCTGCATGATCTCTACTGAGCCATTAAAGTTTGTGAGAAGCCAGCCAAAGTGAGAGAGATGTGTTTTGACAGCAGCCAATTGTAGCAAAAAGATGGTTCTGAGAAAATTTTCTTATTTATTTACAAAATTGGTAAAAAGAAAGCAAGAAAACTTCAACTAGAATAAAAAATAAGTTTTCTCTTTAGAAAAAATTAATATAATTTGAAATAATTCCAACTACTAACTTTCTGGGAACAAAGATCAAGGTTTTGTTTTCCTCTAGTCAGCAGAACAGTACCTGTAAAAAATGTGCGTTTTATTTTCTGCCATGTGTGATAAGCACCCAAGTAATAAATAAACAGGGAAACTCAGGAAGGAAGAATAACCTTCCTACTATTCCTGTAATCACTTTTAGCATCAGCAATTCTCCCAGCTCACTAGTTTTAGAAAAAACTTTTCTTATGATCTACTACTGCAGCTTTGTGAAAACAACCCCGGTAGTCACTGCAATAGGAACATAAAAGGAAATTAGGGAATTATTTTACAAAGCAGGACATGTTACATTCAAGCCTAGAATCTCGATTCTACTCTCCTCTACATTTAAATACTCCAGTAGATCTATTTAGTTCCATTGTCAAGTCACTTCTGCCTTTACTGAGTCCTTTTATGGATTGGGAAAAGGTGTGGAAGCTTAGCTCACACTGACTTTGCCTACAGGCCAGTCACATGACTAGACATAAAGCTTTAAAATTTGTCTACAGGTTTTGAATCTCATTATTATCCTATCACTTAATTATCACAGGACCATTTTAATTAGGTATTACTATAGTATTACCAATTAATACAGAATACTTTGAGTATATTGTGGCACATTTTATCTGGGAGAATGTGCAATTACTCTGTCAAATTACTCCAAAAGACTACATCGGAATTCTACCTAATATAAATGCTTTTGCACCCACAGCTCCTGGTATTCAAATTCCTAACCAGGGGTTACTAAAAACCCCATAAAATTAAGCACTCATACAGGGATTCCCCAAGCTGACTGTGCCAAGCACAACTTGTTTCTTGGAAGATTTTTTTTTTTTAGATCTCTCTCCTGTTGGCTTCTTTCCAAGCAAGAGGAGGATATCTAAATAGTCCGTATTTAATAGTAATGGAAAAGGCATTTCTAGGAATTAGATCTCAGCTGCAGGCATGACTCCTAATCCCTCATTTTTGAAAGCAAATACAACTTTACTGAGGTCATGATTTTCCATGCTAGATCATCACTGTACAATAATTTACTCTTTATAACAAAGTGAAGCCAATGTAAGATAAAATTTCTGAGAAAGAAGAAAACTCTACTACCCAGGATTTGAGAATTATGTACGTGTTGCATAACAACAGAGCATGTACACTTAACTGGCCCTTAAAAAAAGGGTAATATCATTTCAAGAAATGGGACCACAGCAAGTATTCATATCCAGACCTCCTCTTCCCTATCCCCTGTTCCAGATAAAAAAAGTAACGTGAGTCTGTATTCATAGATGCAGCTCTAAAATCAAACTGTAGGTAGCAGTCCACGTTTTCATGAACCAAATCCACCTTCCTTCCACTTGAGGGAAAAAACCTCAAGCCTCAAAACCAGTTAATATTCTACAAAGAAAAAGTATTATTCATCAGCTTGACAGGGCAACCAAGAGGTATTTCCCTGATTCTAGGATCTTAGAGGATTTTCTTTCAGCATTACCCTTTCAACCTCTAGTCATCCCAGTGAAACATCTCCTGATAGTTCCCTTTTACAGGTTGAAGAAAAATAAGCCTTGCAAAGCATCTTACCACTCACACATAAGCATTTCCATTTTTCTGTCTTTTTTTTTCCCCCACATAGAGATAACATAATTTTCCTCTTTAGTCTTAGAAACAGAACGACAAAAAAAGATTCCTTGAAGCCTAAGGTAAAATTTACATCAGACATTACCCTACCCACACTTCTCTTCCCATCCTTCCTTCATTTTTATGGGCTTTGTATCAATAAGCTTTGCAGCAGATGTATTTATAGCAGTGGTAAAGCTGTTTTACTGTCCGGAAAGTACCAGGATGCTGCAATGGTGGCTGGGACCTTTTCATGGGCCATGGTTCAAACTCCTGAGAGAGAATAAAACTGAGCAGACATCTTGAGCACTTTTTACAAGTTCTTTAACAGCATCCTGGAATACAAGAGGAAATACCAGGACCATCCTTATTGATTTATTATCATTCCTTATTCCATTACAAAATACATTCCACTATGTTTCATAAGTAAGGGAGTACACACCTCTACCTCCTGTAGAAGATTCAGGGCTGTATATCCCATAGGGCTTCCATACCATGCTTCTCTGCTTCGCTCAGCTCATGAAAGAGCCAGGTTTGAAAGCACACCTTTGTCATCAGATATGCTTAGAGAAGCCAGATATATTCTGGCTGAAGTTTCAGCTTTCCTCTTTGGTTATCTCAGAACAAACACATAAAATACACACATGCACTCACTTCTGAGTTTTGGATTTAAGCCCCAGCAGAAAATACAAGTTTGGTGCCTGGGTAACTTCTTGACCTGTTACCTACATGAAGCTGTTCCACTAGCTTTGGGATAATTACCTGCCCTCAGAAGCTTTCAGTTTCTATTTCTGCTCATCTTATCTCTCTCCTTCTGAATATATACAGAAAATGGGGAAGATGACTGTTACTCAAGCTTGAAAATGCATGATTTATCATATTTCACTTCTCTAATTACTTTTTAAAAAATCCCTCAATTCTACTTCATATAAGGTGGAAGTCTCCTTTCCTAGCTATGCAGGGTATATAAATAAAAACATCACTCTAAAAGGTCACATTGTTATGTCTGCAGTCTGCAATAAGACACCCTGCATCACATAAAATTCATGAAACCTTTGATTAAAAAATGAAAATGCATTTAACAAGCTCACAGAAGGGGAACACTGTATAGAATTATCATCTCATGCATACACACTCTCTAAAAGAAAGTGAAGAAGCAAAAGAACGCGGTTTCCCGAAGAGAAATGGCACATCATATATTTTAAGCCAAGGCAGAGCTTTCTAAAAGTGTAATAAAAATTGGTCAGGTAGAAGTCACTTGGGGTTTATAAGCTCTATCCTAGAACATATAAGGATGGCAAGGCTAACAAAGACTAACTATTCTATTACCATTGTTTGGCAGGAGCATATATAGCCCATTATGTATGCATCTATGGCTCAAGCTTCATTTTTCAGAGATGGTTATAGACCCAAAAGACAAAGACTCAAAAGTAAAAAAGCAGTACATCTCAAAAAGCCTTGTGGAGTCAGTTCTGCTTTTTAAAGTAAACACTTATGCTAGTGAGTCATCATAAAACCTTAAGATTGACACCTAAGTTGCCACAAATAAAATCTTCCAACTTCCTCTTCCATATGACTGCACAAGAGTTCACCATATTATGAATAGAGATTTGCATATTACTTGGCCCCCTTTTTTTCTCACATGATCATTTTATATTAGGTTACTTTATTCTCAGAATTATGCAGAAGAGTTAGAGAGAATTCCAGAAAATAAATCCTTGAACTCACAGTAGGAATAGGGAAAAATTATGTACAGTAAGATCATCAAATAATGATTAAGCAGCCATAAATCACTGCTTAAATGCAAAAGAGAAACTATTTTCTAATGAACTCCCATCAGGAGATTATTTTTTCCTAAGAAACCAGCAATAAACTGCTATCCATGCATCTTTTATCAAGAGCACCAGCATTTTGCAGTTGTGTTTCCAAAATATTTGAAGAATCGATTGCAATTTGCAACTGTACTCTCATTTAAGTAATAAATAAATAAACATGCTTTTGAACTATCTCCTTGGCTGCTTTCAAAGCCTTTTCACTATCAAATACTATGTTCAGGTTTTAAAAACCATATCCTGGTATCAACTTCTGAAAGTAAAAGGAAAAAATAACCAAGTCTGAATGCCTCAATGTTGGCTCTACTGCAATACAAGTAAGTACCAGACTACCTTCAGATACTGAAAATACCTGTGTTTTTATTAAAAAAAAAAAATTAAAAAAAATTACCATTTCAATAAAATACGAGCCTATAAAGCATTTTGGGTTTTTTTAAGCAACAAGCTGAAAAGCAATCATGATAATCACTGCAGAGAGGCTAACCTACCTTTCACCTACTTACACTGTTTATGTACTGAAACAGTCTGGCAAGGGATATAATCAACTGCTTCTTTGAGCAAGTAGAACTAATTTTTAGAAAGATTATTTGTGACAAATTTCCTGAGAAAACTGAAAAACTCTGTGGGTTTCAGGAAGAGCTTGACACTTGCCCCATATTCTTCAATAGATTTTCAACACACGCAGGACTGCTCAATATTTCTGCGCAGCTCGAGAACATATCACCATCTTTAAAATAAAAACCAAACAAATCCATTCAAAAACAGATTCTCACCAAGGAATGCAAACTCAGTGCTGGCAGGCCATGGAAATTAAACAGACAGAAAAGTTTTAATCAGCCATGGTGAACCAATGCTGAGAGCAGCTCTTACCCCAGGGAGCAACAACTCATCAGAAGATACCAACAGAAACCCTTCACCAGGAATCCTCAGATGTCCTCCAGTTTAGGTTACATTATAAATGACCTGAGTATATTGTTATGTATCTATTTAAATATATAGTGAACATATTTTCTTGCAAATTCTACGAACAAGAAATCAGCATGAAAAGAACAGCCCTAGAAGATGCAGGTGAGATTGTAAACAAAACAGGCATGGATTTGCAGTGGAGTTAGAGGCATTATCCAGACAACCTGAAGTGGCCACAGTCATTTTGCAACACAATACTGTTGTGCAAGTGAAGTGCTGAAGTGCTGCAAATATAGACTTATTGGGGGCTCACTTTTCATATGTAATTTTCAAGCCATCCCACACTAAAGGGCTTGGAAGGTCATCAAATAGTATCCTGAGATTTTAATTAAAGGGAAGTGTGGCACAAGGCTGTGTGTCAGCAGCAAGGTAAACATGGTCTTGAATGGCAGCTGATGACATGCAACCGTAGGACTCAATGCACTTGAGGTTATCCGAACTATAAAAACCAGCACTTATAGATGCAGAGCTTTTCCTTGGCATTTCAGCAGGCTGAAATACTGGGCTGTGTAGCACAAGAGAAAAGCTTGCCCAGCCAACAGACACGAGGCTGATTTATACAAGTGGCCTTTCTCATGCATGCATATTATTCTTCAGCGTCACAACTATTAGGTCAGCAGGTTTTTAGAGCTACTCACTAACCAAAAACCCATCAGAACACCATGCATTTGCAGCTGAAGAATACAGTGTGAAGGAAATTTCTCTATATATTCTGTGAGGAAGTGACACTTCCTGCAGCTTTGCTGCCTTTGAGAGGCTGGCATGCCAAGCACTGACAGGAGAATGAATAGAGCCAGTCATGCTAAACATGCATCCTATTGTTTTGGGCTGTGTCGGTCAGATCCACTGTCAACACATTTTCTGTTTCTCCCTCTGCCTCCCCCCACCACCATCTTTTGTTGCTGCTGTTGGCAACTTATACTCATCCTATTCGACTCAAGAAGAATATGCTGCGAACTGTGCTGCATCTGCCGGGGCCACTCTTTTAAAGAAACACATGCACATTCACTTAATTTGTATTTTTTACTCTAAAAGGCCTCCAAAAATAACTCCTCCTTAGGAAGCAGCAAGGGCTTTCCCCTTGTGAAACTAACTCAGTCTCAGGGAAAACTCATACAGTTGCCTCCTCACTAAAGAATGAGTGTTTCAAAAGGCGGCCTGGGCTGGGGACACACCTCTCAATTGCACAGATGTGTGCTGGTATATACACAGATGTGCATCTCTTAATACTGCTTTACAACGATTAGGTTTTGAAGGGAGAAGTCCCCCAAACTTTAATCATGCTTTTTTCAAACACTGGCAGCTTGAGCAGGTGTTTGATCCATAACTCAGCCTGAGCCAGCTCTGTGTGGGTAGAAAGAGCTCACGGTGAATTAGCAACCTCAACATGGGACACGCAAGGTGGGACTCAAACATGGGCAAAGTCTGAATTCTCTGCAGGTGTTTGAGGCAATTTCTATTCTACCTAATCAAAACCTGCAGTTTGTCTGCCTTTTTTTTTCTCCCCAATAAACAAATATCTCTTTAATAAAAAATAAAATGTCTTAAAATGAAACTAAATTTAGTAAAACGCTAATGAAAACTGTTTCATCTCTCTTTGCAAAGAGATTTATAAACTATGAGGAGAAAGAAAAATTTTATAAGAGTGTTATCCTCTAGGAATATATTTTACCTTCAGTATCACAAATGGATACATTATCTGAAAAAACACTGTCCAGGATTTTACTGTGGTATGGAATTTTTCGAGCTAGGGAGAAGGTTTATCAGTAGGGAAAACAAAAAATGGGTGAACCATCCCTCAAAAAGTCATGAAGCCTAATTCAGATTCTATCTCAGAACTCAGGGAGCAAGGACAGTAACTTGCAAGAACTTAAAAGTCAATGACAAGCCAGAAGGAAGCCTTGGTTTTGTTTAATTTTCAAAAGACATTAGCCTGGCAACCAGCCTTGAGTTTAAAGAACAACAATAAAATGTAGGCACACTGTAAAGTGGTTCCTCTCAGGTTTCCCCTTAGGGAAAGCAACACATTTGTCAGGATGGGGAATGCCATCTCTTGCCTTCCCTGCGGCCAAGAGCAGAACCTGCCTGCAGAGATACTTACACACTGGCACTGAGAATGAAATCAAATAATAAAAAGATAAGTTGCCAGGGTTCTGGCCTACACACATTTGAAGGAAGACTGAAACTACAACCTGCAGGGTGAGGCTGTCAAAGCAAAGGACAGCAGAAAATCACCCTGCTAGACAAATAGAAAAGACTGTGATACCTATTTTTTATCAATCAGAGAAGCTGCATCTCATCACTCTTTCTAACCCTGAAGCTTCAGGAAAGAAGACAGCCTTCTAAGGACCCCTAGGTTACTGCAATGAGAGAGAATAAATGATGTTAGGAAGAGTAGGATCCAGAAAGAAAAAAAAAACAAGATAAAAACAGAGACCTATCAATCTGTTTCAGGAAAGCCTGTGCAGCTCCAAAAACAGAAAACATTTTCTAAGTTGCAAGATCTCTTAAACATGACAGACAGAAGTTGAATAAACATTGCTTCTCCAAAGAGGAGGGAGGGCAGATAATGGTCAGTTAAGGTTACAGGACTTAACAGGCTACCCCTGATGAGCAGGGATATTTTGAATTAAGAGCTTTTTAGACTTTTTTCCTGCTTCTCAACCTTATGCTTCCTCTGATGACACCACTGCAGTATGAAAGATTTACTAGATTACTTAATCCCATTTTACTTCAAACTCCAGAAATTTATGAAGAGGGAAAAATGAAATGGCTTGCCAAGGCTGTGCTCCTCAACAAGCACCTTGAGTAGTATTAAAAGACTGGACAGTGTGTTTTGCACTGATCATGGCCAAGGGAAAATTATTTTAAAAAAACACAAAAAACAACCCCCACATATACTTTTAAATATTTATTGATCAAAAGACACTCAAATTTCTGGGTTACACCATCTGCTGAGTAAGGAAACAAAAGAACAACTTCCCCTTGGCAATTTTTCACACCCATGTGCTTCAACTTGAACTTGCTAACTGGGTAACAGGGCCGATTACAAAATACCACCATTTTCCTCCTGTGGGAAATGTCTTTGAAAGAAACTTGTTATGCGACCTCAGACGACAACACAATTAAGCGTGGATCCTATTAAAAGGTCTCCTTAATTCCTTCTTTAATCTTTTTTTTTTTCAGTGTTCTCTTCACTAATGCCTGGATTCTTTTTTGTATTCTCCCTTCTCTCCTCCTAACTTTCCCTTTCAGCCTTAGCTCAAATTTTTTCTCTGCTTCATTTACCACACTATCTCCCATATATTCCTAACTTAATCTGGTAAGCTTTTGCATTCACTTGCAGTCTCTCTCAAAAGCATGTTTTTCCATCATACCTATAAGGCCTTTTGAATATAAATACAATGCTTAAAAATGAAACAGGAAAAAAGTAACAAAATTAGTTGAATAACTTCTCTATGTTTTCTACTTTCCACCCCAAACATTCACTCTCAGTTACACCTTTGGATTTAATTCTTTAAAACAAAGATATTTAAAAGAAATTGGGACTTCAGTTTCCCTGGTTTCCAGCTGCATAATTACCTATAGAATTGCCTATCTATTTGTTTTCCATCCCAAACCCTAATTGCTGGGCTCCCCCTACAACAAATTTCTTGCAACCTAAACACAACTAAGTAGAGGAGAAAATGGATATTACACGACAGGAGTGCAAATGTTAAGAGGAAACTTTATCATTATAAATCAATTCAAAAACCTACGCCAGATTTAAATCAATATAATTAAATTAGGATTGGCTATGTGCAAATGGCAATAAGAACAGAATAGGCAACCATTTATATTTTTTGCCCTATTTTTTGAAAGAAAAAATAATGTTTTTCCAAAGGCTTCTAAATATAGTCAATTTCCTATCTCAAATAAATTGCATGAAGATAGGTACATAAAGAACTGTGCAATCTTTTGATACTACAGCAGCATGGACTAAATATCATCTATTCATCATCACTGGAGCACTGAGGTAGAATTTGCTTTGACATCAGATTTGTCTAGCGACTCAAGAAAAATCAGTAAATGTGTAAATGTCTATATTCCAAGGGAATGTAAATGAATCTATCAAAGTGAGAATTCAGAAAGTCAGGAAACCTCACCTTGGATCCATTTCTAGCACATTTGCTTACTCATCATTCAATACCTAAAATCAGAAAAGCTTTAGCAGCACAATTACCAGTTTTCTTCTTTAGAAATGCACTAGGTTAGACTTGTCCCATGTATGAACTTCTAGTGATTGCAAACTTGGCATTTTATCAGAAGATTTTTACCTGCAATAATTACTGTTATGACATCCAGCACCGCTGCTAATCTGATATTACAAGTTAGTTCAATATTTCAGTATTACGCATTTATAATTAAATTAACTGTTATGTTTTTTATATAAAGACTTTGGAAAGTGCAGTGGAAGTTTTTACTTATTCTAGAAGGATTTAACTGTAGCATTTTGCATCATTAAACTCAGTCTACTTTAATTTAAATAGAAGTACTGCAGCAAGACTGAAATCCAACAGTCCCAAGTGCAGCAGCAAAAATTTCTATTATTTCACAGATGTGCCATTATGTCAGAGATATCATTTTTTCAGAGAACAATACAATATGCAATTACAATATGCAGTGAAGAGCATTTGGAAACTAAAACTCAACTTATGCCTGTGTAAAGACCCCCATTAGCTTCACTTGGCCTTGGATGAGGCTGTTACCACAGACCAGCCAGTGTAATTCCCCTCAACATGCCAGACATTAATTAAGTTCACATGGCAAAGAAGAGCACACAGCAAACAAACAATAACAAAAGTGCCCAAAGCACTCACCTACCACCGAAGCCTGCCCATCAGGAACCATTTCATAACCTTGTGAAAGGCTTTCAGACTCCAGACAAGATTCTGCTGCTGTCATTAGAACACACTTGTTGACTTGCCTCAATCCATTAAAGGTGAGTATTCGCAGTCATTTCTGGCTACCAAGAGGCAGCATTCTGGCACTGCTGCATGAACATTGATTCCAAGTGGGGAATTTTTCAGCCCCAGTTTATGAAGATTCATTCTCGGCTTTCTACAGAGTCAAAGTCACAACAGGATAGATCTTTACCTTCTGCCTCCAGCATATAGAAGAAATTAAAAACTGACATCTTTCTATCCTCCTGGGGGCATGCTGCTCTAATAGAATTTATGTCATCAGCTTGGACAACTCGGGTTGTGGGGTTGTTTAAATTCCACCTCCACTCATTTGTGAGTGAATTATTATGCTGAAAAGTCCTAGATGTATCACTAAGCTTACAAAAGTCAATTTGCTTTTGAAGACAAGCTTTTAGATTCCTCTTTAACTCAAGAGCTGCTAATTGCAACCAAGCAATATCAGCCACTGTAATCTAAAGTCTTATGGTTTTATGACAGTGTAGTAACACAGGTATGAATTAAGAGCAGGTCAGTCAGCCTATAGCCTCAGTACAGGGTACCAAGTCAGAATATACATCTTGCAAGACAGATTAACCCAAATGAAATCAAGGCATAAATCTTGGAGCATTCAAATGATCTCATCTGATACCAAACAACCTTTGAAGTATTGCTCCACAGCATCTAGACACTTTTGCATTTTTCCTTACAAAACACCTTCATCTGTAAATATGTTTACTGATGTTTTCCAAAATCCCTCCTACTTGGAACCTAAAACTCTTCCCTTGCTCTGCCCCACATGTGACAGGTGTGAAATGATTTTTATTTCCTAATAACAAAGGATAACATGTACATGGTCACAGTAAAATCAGAATTGCTCTGCTTTCTCAAGTGAGGCATACACTTGTACACTAGCAGTTTTCAGAAGCCATTTGAGATGTGTTCCATTCACCTTTCCTGTGTGAGGTCCGGGGTACTCAGCACCTCTAACCATCAGATCAATACTGCATACTAAACAGTTTCTGTGTCAAAGGCTCCTCTGACCTGGCACACTCAAGAGAGTTGAGATCAACATAAGTAATTCCAGTATGAAAGATTTCTTGCAGAGTATACTTTTCAGAAAATTTGTTTTTCTACACAGCTATCTTCCAGCAAGGACAAAATTACAAAATTTAATCTCTTTCATTTGATTTAGGCTCATTTTTCACTCTCCTCTTGCTTTGATTTACCTTATCTCTCTTTCCAGACAAGACTGAGTAGCTACAAGAGACGTATTTCTGTTCCACAGCAGTGCAAGCTCACTGCTGCTTTGATTTCCCCTAAGTAAGGTCTTGCAAGACAGATTCTGAGGAATACCTCCACGAGGTTAGATTCTTTTAGGCTTTTGTTTTCATCTGTTTTGCATCACTGTCTGGAGTAGGTGTGGCAATATAACCACCTCATGCACTTCTTACTTAACAACTTAATTTGTCATATAGAGCAAAGACAGAAGATCTGAAATCGGTAGCTCTTCAGAGAGGAAGACCCTGGGTGGAAAATGTTACTGAACATCAAGAGTTGAGCACCCTGGCATCTTCAGGGAACTTTTTTCTTGCCTGAGGAGCACAGTGTCTCATGAAGGCATGTTCTGTTCTGTGCATCAGCAGGTCATGGAATGGTTTCAAGGAACTAAGAGCAAGGTTTCTCCACTCAGAGCAATGGCAGTTCAAGGTTACAGATGCAGATGCCCACCAGTTCCGGAAAAGGGCTCACAAATTAGAGGAACACATAGGTGAAGGAAATTGGCCAGGAGTCAGTCTGGATGTTTACAGAGAATACACTCTGCAATCACTCAAACCAGTTGTCAAGCATACAGAACAAGTATTAGCAAGAAGCCAGCAAGTTTCAGATCATACCTCTTCTCTAGTAGGGGAAGGTTTCTCTTGGAACCCTTCCTGGATTCCGTGTGGTTTTCAACACCACCACAGTTTCTTATCGAAATTGAAACATCTTGCAGTTGGCTGGGTCCTGTAGAAAACACTAACTCTAATATTTTAGGGTTTTTTTCTTCACTGTAATTCAAATCCAACCTGATGCTGACTGTAGTTTACCAAGCCTCAAATGACTCAGAAGGTGAATTGCTCTGGGTTAAAAATATATTGGTAATCTTGCTGTAAAACTATTTTCCCTTCGTATAGAAAAGAATGAGACTGAAACTTGCAAGGCTCATTAGGGCTTGCAAGGACAACTTGAACTGACATGGCACACCATTCATTCTATTCAGTTAAATCCTAAAGATGTTTTGGGATTCTGAGACTGTGAAGTCTAAATTACTGGGCTTCACCTTCTAGCTCAAGAAATAACAGTTCATATTTCCAGACTAAGGGGAGAACACTTCTCCCGTTTCTGATGTCCAGTTCAAGGAACATTTTTACAGTTTGAAGATGTATTAAAAGTTAGTCACAGTCACTTACAAACACACTATATTGAACAGATTTTCTTCAGTTAAAATAGGATGATGTACAACACCCTACATCATCTCATTTTTTCCCCCTCTATCATTATTTTTAGATACAGTTATGCTTTTATACCATCCATTAACTTTCTGAATCTTGCATCTAGATCCTTAAGCAGAAATTGCTACACCTCTCTTTTGAGTTAGGAAGACAGCTTTCATTTGCTTTGCTATATTACTATTTTAAAACAACACAGCAAGATATAAAACACATGAAATTGCATTTGTAAGAACACAACAAAATTGGCATGGTGACCCATAATCAGATGTAGTTTCTGAAACCACTGCAAAATTGATCTTTTTGAAAATAACAAGATTTTGTTAACATCTCTTTAAAGTACTACTTTCCACCAGCGCTTATAAATACCTTTTCTAAAGGCACAAAGAGAGAACTATATATCATAAATTAATGTCGTAGTAATCTTAAAAGGGAAGTCAGATTTAAAAGCAAAGGGGGGAAAAAAAAAAAGGCACAAGCAACTGGGCACATGTAATCAGTCATTCAACCCCAAAAATGAAAAATGGTGAATGCTTACATATTGCTACTTTTCTCAGTCTACCAGACTGCATAATTTTGGTCCAAGACAAGACAAACTGTGCCATATTGAAGAAGGTATTTTTTCCACAAGCTTCAGAGAAGGTAATTTTCTCAGATTACATAATCCTCTATTCCTGTTTTAGCAGTGTAAAAAATTAAAATATAGTTAGAATTAGTCTACTATGCTAAGTACTCAAGGATCTTACACTGTAACTTGTGTAATCAGCTAGAATATATTGTTTGCTTTAATCCAAACAAAAACTAAGACCACAAAATCATGTCAATTATTTAGGTGCAAAAGACTGGTCCTCTGAATTCAGTTGCTCATACTGGTTCTGTATAATAAACTGAACATAACACACAATCAGATTCTGCTGTTCTTTGACCACATAAAACTTATTACAGCTATCTTTTCCTATGGAAGAATTCTAAAGTATCAATTTACTGTCATCCACTTTGAATAAACTGAGTACCTCATTTATGATCTCTAACCACACAGTATTTCAGCTTCCATTTGAAGGAATAAAATAAACATAAACAAAAACCAAAAAACAAGTGCAGCCAGAAGACCTGTATTTCACATCCAAACATCCACCAAACCACAGCATTTCAGGGCAGCTCACCCACTGAAGAGGTTTTCCTGCAGATTAGAGCATGGACAAACCACAGCATTCCCATTTTCTCTCATCGGCTTTATTAGCAAAGTAAAATGGCCTTTTTTTCAAGTTAACTGTGCTGTTGAGTCATGAGTCTTTCCCATTAAAATGTAATTCAGAAGAAAGTAAAGCAAACACCTGCTACCTGCTAAACACAAAACACCAGCACAAAACTCAGCTAATGTGCCCCTTTCTTCATTGCAGAATGCATGCAAGCTCTAGGAGGGGAAAACTGCAGGATTCACTCAAATATAAATAGCACTTCAAAAGGGTCTCTACATCAATGAAAAGGAAGTTTACAGAAAAACCTCATAGTAAAGGGTTTAGAGAATTCAGTTCAAAATGTAATGAGGATGTCATTTTGTTCACCCTATAGCCCAGATTAGTGTGTAAATCCTCATCATAACATATAAAAACCATTTAAGAATGGCTACAGCTGGGTTATCCAGATCGTGGTGGTCTCCCTACATATGCTTCTCTGGAAAGTCAATGTCAGAATGTTGCTATCTGATCACATTAAAAAAGAAAAACAAACAAACAGACCTACATCGAGGTAAAAGGCTTGGAAACAGTGCGCCAAACAAAATTCCACTGTGAGGAAAATGCAGACATCAACAACAGGAAGATGCCAGGTCTGGTGAGGCAGATTTGGGTAACCTCTCTGGACATGAATTCTCACCATGGCAAACTGGAAAGGAAAGGAAGCAAGTCCTTACACACATCCCAAGTTATGGGAAGGGCACTCACACATTGTGGACACCTGGGACTTGGACTGTATCAAAGTGGTACCTCCAGAGCAGCACAGTGGGCCCCCACCACTGCGACCAGAAGAAGAGCCATCAGGACACTGCAGCACTCATGTGGTGCTGACCATCTTTCTACTCAACTTGGCGCTCTCTCTCTCTTTCTCTCCCCCACCCTCCTCCTCCCCCCAACCTTTACATTTTCTGTTAAATAAAATCCAAAAAAATGACTTTAGCACGTGGTCTCATTTGCACCTTAACTGGGGCAGAGGCATCTTTTAATAATCAGACCCTAACATTATTTGGTGTCATAAGTGGGATCATAACAAATAATCTGCATGTATTTAATGCCTATTAACTGTATTAACATAAACCAAAGAACCCCAGTTGTGATGCTATACATCATAAAGCAAAGAGGCCAGTATCCTATCTAAAATCACATGGGTTTGTAATTAGCATGTCTAAGTGGCAGTTAATATTACTACAATGAATCCTCACCTGCAAAGCTCAAAAATGCAGCTTAGGCAGCAAGACGAACATCTGTTCCCTGAACAGTAAGCAAAATTTAGTCTTGATATTTGAACAGTACCTCCTAACCAGAAATAAATGATGCAAAATTAAAAATAAAAATTTAGAACGTGGGGCTTCTTGGCATAAAAACTCTTCAATAGATCTGCATTAATTCTGCATGAATATGGTAAAATTGTCACCCTGTGGCTGTTTTCTGTGGGATTGTGCAAAAGAAGCAACAGGGTAATAAAAGGATTGCTGGAATTCCTTGTAGTGTTGGAGTGCCAAAAGACCAGAGCCGTCCATGGGGACTAGGAATAGAAAAATGCTTTTTTCTACTGTTCAGATACAAGCCATGGCCCTCGTACTTGCTTCCCAATCCAAATGATGTTGCTTGCCCCTGACATAATTAGAACTGTAAAGCTCAAAGAATGTTTCCTAAGTTAGCTGGCTCCCTGACGTTCTACAGTTTTCATAGATATAAGGAAGACCACTGGGGGGGAAAAAAAATAAAAATCCTATTACATAGTGTACTGAACTTTGTAGGCGAGGCAACTTGCTTATTTCTGAAGAATCATTATCATGGCTGAGTACCAGAATATTATAATAGCAACAACACATAAAAATTCACATTCTTTTCAAGCAGGAAAAAAGGAGCTGTTGGTGAAGGCCAAAAACCTTAAACACTGGATGATGATAACCCTTGTACTACCACAGAGGAAAATAAAAGTCAGAGTTATTACTGAGATCCGTTTTCTTGGCTCCTTCAGCAAACTGACTCAAATGACAGTGACAATTGTTAAACCTTTCTTCAAGGAGTAGTTCAAAGAGTCAGTGTGAAACAAACAAGACTTTTGTGTTTGCTATACAGATACACCTTTATTCTCTATTGTACAGCATTTGGATTTCTTTTTTTTTTTTATGTATTGACTTGAGTGCTTTTGTGCTGTGGGTGTTTTTTTTCTTTCCTATTCATTTTGCATTATGGCCACACTGATGGGCTAAATTTTAGGTTGAGAAAAACAGTGAGAATGTTTCTGATAGCTTTCAAAAAATACTAACAGAAGAGACAAAGTTTCATAGAGCTGTGTCTTGGAGCTCATTTCTCTCTGATGCCAACACAGCTGGGAGATGATCTGGTATCCTCTTGCAAAAATGGACAGGGAAACACAAAATCTTCTAGAAGACCACGACAAACATTTGAAAAAGCTGGAAAGCCTGTAACCATTCCAGGGTGGATGTGATGCTCCTGCAGCTGGCAGCATTAAGGAAGCTTCCTTGTCTGACCATCCTGGAATCCCTCTGGCAGCCACTCTTGTGCCACCTGAGAGGATACCAAGGCCCCTTTTGCAACTACACACCTCCCACTCACACCAGGTTTCCCTACTGACTTGATCCCAGAGCACAGTCTCAGACATCCCTATCCTTAAAATGATTTACTTATTGCACCATGACTAAATAACAAAATAACAGCTTGAGCTGGTTCCTCAGGGAGGGACTCAGAACCAAGGAGAGTCTGAGGGTGGGAAAGTCTGGAATCATCAGCTCCTGTCCCTGAGTGTCAGATCCCCTGGCTGGGCCACAGGTCCCTTGGTTCTGCAAAAGGTCAGCACCTTCTGGCCTCTTGCTTGGGGCTCAGCTCCTGCCCCCCAGAGCTGAACCTGCAGCTGCATCCCGAGCCCCCTGCACTGAACAGACTCCTCAACATGCAAACACAACAGAAGAGGGACAGACAAGGACACCAGAAGATTACACACATGGGACACAAGCTTCAGTTTGTCTGGATCCAAATCTGAACAGCATTAATGCCTCCTTTAGCAGTCCCACAGACACTGCTCAGGGGAGCCCAGCTTCTGACAAAAGGTTTTGCAGCAGCCATGTATGTGCCCACCTCAATTTCCCAGGGGCTCTTTTTCATGACAAGAGGCCAGCAGGGAGCTGACGTAACATCCAGAGTGCCACAGTGAAGCACTCTGCCTCCTTGCAAGCCAAAGCACAAGTCCTCAATGGTTTTTAATGACACTGCTTGCACTTGAACCTGGAAATCCAGCAAATGTTTTGAAATTGCAACTACATTTAATCTGTTAAGAGCACCTGACAGCAACAGTACCCTGGATTTAAATCCTGACATGAGAAGCAGTGACACACAAACATTATCACCTGCTCTGATTAGTTTCGTTTTATCACTAGAACTCTCCTGCTGTGTCTCAAAATATTTCAGATAACATGTTTTCCCCAAACAGTGCCAGTTCTCCAGATTCAAAGCCTTTGTCTGGAAAACAATCAGTCAATAAAACTTCTGAAGCCCAGGATGAAAATCCTGGTTAAGACAGAGCTAAAGACCTGATTAGGGAGCTGGATCCTTTGCTCCTCAAGAGAATACAATTTTCTCTACCCGTTACCTCAAAATACTATTCCCTGGAAGAAATTTATAGTTTTCTTCCAATTTGGACTGACAAGAACTACCACAGTAAGAAACTTTTCAATGAATTAAAAAAAAAAAAAATCTGTGATTCTTGTCTACCCTATCTTGAAGAAATCTGAGGGCCAACTCTGCTTACTGAATGTCTAACCTTGAGGGAACTTGAAAGAAGAAAAAAGTCCTTGGAAAAGATCTGTCAACTTTTTTTTACAGGAATGTCTGAATGATATACAGAAGTAGGAAGTAGTAAATTATTTATATCTTGCTATATTTTAAAGCAAGTCAATAATTAGTGTTTCTGGAAAGACACAAGCCTCCAAAAAAAAAAAAAAAAAA